>JABUQX010110957.1:2500-42500 GCA_015478945.1 Trachelipus rathkii
TGTCCTTATAAGGGTTATCGAGGTCGTAGAGTTCGAATATGATGGTTATAAGACCGTATAGGGTGTCTAGGATCCCCCAGAAGGGATCCCACCCCAAACATTAAATATTGATGTAGTAAGCTGAAACTTGATATACAACCTTTTTAGGTTGTATCTTAGGTGTATACGGGGTAAAATGACCGATTTGACCAAATTCTAGGACCAGCCCCACCAAATCTGAAATATTGACATAGAATGATTAAACCGCATACAAACCTCTGAGATGTAGCCGGGAGTAAAATGACTGTGGATGCCCCAGACGGGGTACTCACCCCAACCTGAAATATTAACATAGAACAACGAAACTTGGTAGGTTGTTTTCCTTTTTTAGGTTGTAGACATCTTAGATGTATCCAAAATGGACTGATTTGACTGTAAATCGTGGACCAGCCCCACCAAATCTGAAATATTGACATAGAATGACGAAACTTGCAACCTTCTGAGGATGTATCTTAGATGACCCTGTAAGTAAATGACTGTGGGTGTTCTAGACGGTACCTAACCCCAAAATCTGGAAATATTGATATGAACAACGGTGTAAAACTTGATGCAGCTGTGTTGTATCTTAGATGTGTATGTTGTAAATGATCCGATTTGACCGGGTTCGGAACACCCACAAAACTGAAATATTGACCTAGAACGATGAAACTCGGTATACACCTACCATATAAGGTACTCACATCATATATGGGGTTTAAATAACCGTATACAGCTTCAAATGGGGGTCTCTTGGGACCCCAAACTGGGAAATACTGATCTAGAACGATGAAACCTTGGTATATACCATTCATATGGTAAAATCACATCAAAAGGTAAGTTAAAATGAACATAAACATAACCCAAAAGAGGCCACCAGTCTGACAAACTGAATAACACACTAGAACGATAAACCAGGTATACACATACCATATAAGGTACTTCACATCATATATGGGTTAAAATAGCCGTACATTAACCTAAATGGGGTCTCCGGGACCCCAAACTTGAAATATTAAATGATGAAACTGGACAGGTTCCTCTACCATATAAGGTACTCACATCATATATGGGTTAAATATCCGTTCACATCCCAAAGGGGGTCACCAGCCCCACAAAACTGAAATATTGACGTAGAACAACGAAATTTAGATACATATTTAATATATCTCTATCTCTAATACAGAAAACAAAAAAAAAAAGAAAAAAAAAAAATGAAAAAAAAACTAAAAAAAAAATTTAAAAAAAGGTTTGACAAAAAAAAATTTTGAATTAAAAATTTTTAAAAATTTAAAATTCTTAAAAATGATAATTTAAAAAAAATGAAAATTTCTAAAATTTTAAAAAAAATCAATGAAATAAAATTAAACATTTTGCCTTTTAAGTTTGTAAAAAAATTTACGTTTTTATATAAATCAAACACCCTCTAGAGCTCTGGAGCCTCTGGAGCCTCTGAGCTCGTGAGCATCCTCCTCCTCCTCACCCTCCTCCACTCACGTCCCATCTATGATCTAGTGCACTCCATGTCATATCTCTGTATAATGATAAATATCAAAACTTTTTTTATTTATTTCGTTTTATATGTCTTAAACAGTTGGTTTATACTATAAATTTTGACGCTTTTCATATTTATAACTTAAGAAATTTGGGTTTTTACATACCCTAAACCTGTAAATCAGTAAACCAAACCCACCACACACCCCTCCCCATCCCTACCCAAATCCTGGATATTTATACATTAGCATAGTAATATTTAACAAAATTTTATCATAACCTTTTCTAATTATCATACTGATTAATGAATATATGCTAACGTAACAAAGATCCATACTAACAAACAATAAAGTAACCAACATTTAGCGTAGAACTGAACCTACTATACTCTTCTAACATACTAATATTTTTACACAATATTATAATATTTAACAAAATTTTATCATAACCTGTCTAAATATCATACTGATCATTGAACATATGCTGTAACGTAACAAAAAGCCACATTAATAAAGCTAATATAGCATCACCTGAACTACGAATATAACGCACACTCACAAACCCACATCTTAAACATGAATAAACAGTTAACATTAACAAGCTTTCATACTTAATAACAGTACTAACATTGAGCGCAGAACGTAACCTACTTACACTTTTTTCAACATATCACCGATATTTTATATTATCATAGTAAATATTTAACAAAAATTATCACAACCTTAGTAAGTATCTTACTGATCAATGAATATATGCCAACGTAACAAAATTTTTTCATATTAATAAAGCAAACATAGGATCATATGAACTACAATATAACGTACACTCACAATCCTAACACATCTTATACACGAATAAGCAGTCAACATTAACAAAGTTCAATACTTAACAACAGTGACATAACTAACATTTGCATACAATACGTAACTTATTCACACTTTTCCAAACATATTCTAACATATCATTATTATTTTTGCACGAACATAGTAACATTTAACAAAAAATTATCACCTGTGTAATTATCATACTGACCAAATGATTTCCAGAAAATACGCTAACTTATAGCAAAAGATTTCAGCATCAATGTTAACATATCATAACCTGATGTAACAATATAATGTATAACAACAATTTGAATATCTAACATGCCTGAATAAATCACTAACATTAGCAAAGTTCGATAGAAAACAACTGTTTTACTACAATACCATACTTTACGAAACGTAATTATTCATACGTTTTTCAAACATATTCTAACATATCATTACTATTTTCGTATTAACACTGTAATATTTACATCACTGTACCTAATTATCATACTGAATTAACGAATATATGCCAACGTAACAAAGTTTTGGCTTAACAAAGCTAACATATAGTCTGAACCAAGAATATAACACACACCGAAAAACCTAACATATCTTAAACACGAATAAACAGCTAACATTAGCAACTCAACACTTAACAACAGTGAAGTAACTAGCAAAACATATAGAACGTTGCCTTTCACATCTTTTTTTTCTCTTTGTTTTAAAAACTTTTATTTATATTAACGTTATTTATAAAACTTCTTGTTTCAAAAAACTTTTAGCTATTATAATTTTATTTCTTTAAAACATTTTAGTTTTTTTTTTTTTAAAAAAACTTTTAATTTTTAACTTTATTTCTTTAAACTTTTTTGTTTTTACTAAAATTTTTATACTTTTTATGTTTATAACGTAAAAATTGTAATGTTTTACATACCCTAAAACGGTAAATCACTAACTAAAATTCAAACCACCCCTACCTCCCTACCTGTCCCAACTTCTGACTATTGGGGTATTGATCTGCTGATCTGTTGACTCCAGTCATATTTCGAGTATTCATTTGGATAAACATAGCATAAAATATGTTCTTTATACTAACCTCGAATATATGCTGACATAACAAAGTTTTCTACATTAACAAAGCTAACATAACATAACCTGATACAAGAATATAATGTATAATATCAACCCTAACATACCTTTAAACACGAATAAACAACTAACATTAACAAAGTTCAATACTTAACAACAGTAAGTAACTAGCAAAACATATAGAACGTTGCCTTTCACATCTTTTTTTTTTTTTTTAAAAACTTATTTATTTTAACTTTATTTCTTTTTAAATGCTTCATCTTAAAAACTTTCAACTAGTTATAATTTTTTTTTGTTAAAATTTTTTGTTTTGTTTTTCGTTTTTTTAAAAAAACTTAATTTTTTAACTTTATTTCTTAAAACTTTGTTTTTACTAAAATTTTAATCTTTTATGTTTATAACGTAAAAAATTTACATTTTTACATAAACTAAAACAGTAAAAACGCAACAAAGTTTTCACATCAAAAAAGCTAATATAACATAACCTGATGCAAGAATATAATGTATAAACATCAAACCTAACAAAAATACCATACTTAACAACAGGAAAGTAACTGACGTTGCTTACAACCCGTACCATATTCACACTTACTTTTTTTCAAACAGATCTCTAACATATCACTATTATTTTACATTAACATAGTAATATTTAACAAAATTCTATCACAACATACTCGCCAACAAATATATGTTGACGTAACAAAGTTTACATCAATAAAGTTAACATATCATATCCTGAACTAGGAATATAACGCAATGACAAAAACCTAACATACCTTATGATCAAATCGAATAAATGACTAACATTAACAAAGTTTCATACTTAACAACACTAAAGGCAACTAACAATGCATACAGAACGACCATGACGAAGCTGATGTGGTTCCTGTTTCACTAGAGCTTATCAAATACAAGTCGAGAAATTGTTCAAACTCCTCCCACTTTTCGAAATATTACGCAATACCTATGATTCTTGTTTGATTCGTTTTCGAAACATTACGCAATACCTATGATTCTTGTTTGATTTCGTACCTCTAACATATTAACGTTAATCTTACACTAACACAGTAACATTTAACTAAAATTTCTCACAACATTGGTTAATTATCATACAGAGCAGCGAAAGTATGCTAACATAACAAAGTTTCCACATTAATAAAGCTAACATGCATCATATAAACTAAGAAAATAAGGCCCAAAGACAAACATAACACATCTTAAGCAGGAATAAACTGTTAACATTAACAAAGTTCACACTTAACAATCAATAAAAAGCAACTAACATATGTGCAATACATATGATTCTTGTTTGGTTTCGTACCTCTAACATATTAACGTTAATCTTACACTAACATAGTAACATTTAGCAAAATTTATCACAACATTGGTTAATTATCATACAGACCAAAGAAATATTCTAACATAATAAAGTTTCCACATTAATAAAGCTAACATAGCATCAATTGAACTAAGAATATAATGCACAAAGACAAACATAACACATCTTAAGCAGGAATAAGCAGTCAACATTAACAAAGTTCCACACTTAACACCAGTAAAGCAGCTAATCAACATGGTATGCAAAACGTAACCTAATCTTTACTTTTTTCAAGCATAACTCTAACATATAATGTTAATCTTACACTAACACAGTAACATTTAACTAAAACTCATCGCAACACTGCTACAGAGCTGCGAAAGCATAACGTAACAAAGTTTCACATCAATAAAGCAAACATAGCATAAAGCATGAACTAAAGAAAAATAATGCACAAAGACAAACCTATCACAACTTACACATGAGTAAACTGTTAACATTAACAAAGTCCCATATCAAAACCAGTAAAGCAACTAACATGGTATGCAAACGTAACCTAATCTTACTTTTCAAGCATAACTCTAACATATTAACGTTATTCTTACACTGACACAGTAACATCACAACTAAAATTTCTCACAACATTGGTTAATTATACTGATCAACGAATATACTCTAACATAACAATGTCTTCACATTAATAAAGCTAACATAGCATCATATGAACTAGGAAAATAATGTGCAACGACAAACCTAACACATCTTATGCCCTAATAAACTGTTAACATTAACAAAGTTCCGCATTTAATATCAGTAAAGTAACTAACTTTACATACAAAACGTAACCTGTTCATACTTTTTCCAAACATATCTCTAGCATATTAACGTTAATCTTACATTGACACAGTAACATTTATCAAAAAATGTGTCATAACCATACCTAACCATCATAATACCTAACGAGTAAATACGAATAAAGTAAAGTTTTTAGACTTATCTCTTTTTAGACTCAGCCTCCTTTCAGAAAATACCAACTCTAAACATGAAAAATGATTTTACGCTTTAACTATTTGCATAAAGTGATGCAATACTTATTATATTTGACCCTCTGACAGGAATACAAGCAATGTAGCAGTCGCCATTCGGTTTACGATTAAATATGTTCATTGCACATCGCCGGGGAATAACGAAACTCCCTTTCATGAAGATATCATCAATGTAGATGCAGGGAGATGCCATCGTGATCAACACAGCGAAAAATCCATCCTAATCAAGAAAATAGTGTATAAACATCCCTTAAATGTAATGAGATTCTTTCTTTCACCCAATCAGAAGAAAGAATACGACGTATGAATGAACCATAGCAATTCAAAAAGGTATATATTCTCTCGACAAACAACAACAACAACAACAACAACACAACAACAACAACAAACAACAACAACAACAACAATAAATACAGGCAAAGATAAAAGTTCTTTCATACTGATCAATGAATATATGTTAACGTAACATTGTTTTCATTAATAAAGCTACCATAGCATCACCAGAGCTAAGAAAATGTACAAATGTGATGACCTAACACAACTTAAGCACGAATAAATGTTAACATTAACAAAGTTCCACACACTTAACACCTGTAAAGTAACCACATTGCATACAAAACGTAAACCTATTCATACTTTACAAACATATATCTCCATAACATAATAACGTAATTTTAATATTGACACAGTAATATATATCAAAACTTAACAAAATCCTTGAAAGTTTAATATCATACAGAGCAGTGAAAGTATGCTAACGTAACATTGTCACATTAATAAAGCTAACACAACATAACCTGAACTAAGAATATAACATACCAACACACCATATGCATGAATAAACCACTAACATTAACAAACTTTCGCACTTAACAGCAGTAAAGTACATAACACTTCGTCCAAAACGTACCCTATTCAGACTTTTTCAAATCTTTGACATATCAATGTTAATTTTACATTAAATATCAAAATATTTAACAAAAGTTTAGCATAAACCGGTTTTAATCATCATACTGACAAAGAATATAATGCTGACGTAACAAATGTTTTACATCATCGTAACATTTAACAAAAAATTATCATAACCTCGTCTAAACATCATAATCCTCAGCGAATAATCGCAAACATAACAAAAAATAACAAACATAACAAAAATAACAAAATTTTATCCAACATAACATAAAAATAAGTTCTTTTGAGTAAAATATCACAGTAAATCGTAAATATTTACTTATTTTAAAGCAGTAAATCAGTAAATCAGTAAATCAAAACACTCCATCCCCGCAGTCCCCTACCCACCCATCCGCCTTGATCTATTGATATATTGATTCAAGTCATATTTCATGTATCATTTTGGACAAACATAACATAAAAATATGTTCTTTATATACTAACCTACGAATATATGTTTAACCAACAAAGTTTTATCATCAATAAAGCTAACAAATCATAACCGCGACTAAGAATATAATGTACAAATGCAAACCTAACATACCTCGCGTATGAATAATCAGCTAACATCCTGAAAAATTCCCTACTGATCAAGGTAAACTAGCTAACAGATCATACAATACTCGATATGTTCCCACTTTTCGAGCATATTAGCAACAGGTAAAGCCGTATTACCTAACAAAATCCCTTAACAAAGTGACCAATCTATCAAAGAAGCCACCATCTTGAACCCATGAATTGACACTATCTTCATCAAAGTGTCAATCGTTTTATCGAGTATAACATCATTTGAACTGTGAATAAACGTACATTAGCAAAAGTCTAGCAAACTCAACATTATTCACAAAACCAACTTAGGTTCACGTTTCTAAACACATCGTCAGTTAAACACAGTAATATCTTACAAAAACTCATCATTTCAACAAATCAGTGTTATTTCCACATTGTCATAGTAATATTTAACATAACGTACTTAACTTACGAATAAACAGTTTTCATTAACCAAGAGTATCTAAAGCAACACATTACCTTCCGAGAGAAAACCCAGGGGATGCGCCCCTTGAAAGGGTGTGAATCCTGCGAGGAGGGATCCGCACCCGAGTAGTGTAGCGGGCAGTCAGCCTCAGTTCGAGCGGGCTGAGGTTCACCCTCCCTGGAGGGGTAAGCCCGCAATGTAAGAGATTTAATGTTAATATGTTAGATATGTTTGGAAAGTAGAATGTTGCTGTTTAGCGAAGTTAGTTTTACTGATATTGAATGCGGAACTTTGTTAATGTTAACAGTTTTATTGGCATAAGATGTGTTAGGTTTGTCGTTGCACATTATTTTCCTAGTTCATATGATGCTAGTGTTAGCTTTATTATAATGTGGAAACCTTATTATGTTAGAGCATATTCGTTGATCAGCATAGCACTAACCGTTGTGAGAAATTAGCTAAATGTTATACCGTGTCAGTGTAAGAATAACGTTAATATGTTAGAGTTATGCTTGAAAAAGTAAGATTAGGTTACGTTTTGCATACTTATGTTAGTTGCTTTACTGGTTTTGAGTGTGGAACTCTTCTCTAATGCCAATAGTTTATTGTGTTTAAGGTGTGATAGGTTTGTTTTTGTGCATTATTTTCTTAGTCCATATGATGCTATGTTATCTTTATTGATGTGGAAACTTTGTTACGTTAGCGCATACTTTCGCAGCTCTGTATGATAATCTAACCAATGTTGTGGATAAATTTTGATAAATGTTACTGTGTCAATGAAAGATTAACGTTAATATGTTAGAGTTGTGCTTGAAAAGTAAGATTAAGTTACGTTTTGCATACCATGTTAAGTTGCTTTATTGGTGTTAAGTGTGGATCTTTGTTAATGTTAACAGTTTATTCCTGCTTAAGAAGTGTTACGTTTGTCTTTGGGCATTATTTTCTTAGTTCAGTTGATGCTATGTTAGCTTTATTAATGGAACTTTATTATGTTAGCATACTTTCGCTGGTCTGTATGATAATTAACCAGTGTTGTGATAAATTTTTGCTAAATGTTACTATGTTAGTGTAAGATTAACGTTAATGTTAGAGGTACGAAACCAAACAAGAATCATAGGTATTACGCAATTTTCGAAAACGACCCAAACAAGAATCATAGGTATTGCGTAATATTTCGAGTGTAGGAGGAGTTTGAACAATTTCTCGACTTGTATTTGATAACTCTAGTGAAACAGGAAACCACATCAGCTTCTGTACATGGTCGTTCTGGTATGCATTGTTAGCTGCTTCATAGTGTTGCTAAGTATGAAACTCTTTGTTAATGTTAGTCATTTATTCCTGCTTCGTGAGGTATGTTAGTTTTGTCATTAGTGTTATATTCTAGTCTTAGATAATGATATGTTAGTTTATTGATGTGTGAAAACTTTGGTACGTCAGCATATATTTGTTGGCGAGTATGTTGTGATAAATTTTTGTTAAATGTTACTATGTTAATGTAAAATAATAGTGATATGTTAGAGATCTGTTTGAAAGAATTATGGTACGGGTTGTAAGCAACGTCAGTTACTTTCCTGTTGCCAGGTATGGTATTTTGTTAGGTTTGATGTTATACTTATATTTTGCATCAGTGTTGCGTTATTAGCTTATTGATGCGAAAACTTTGTTATTTACTGTTTTACTGTTTTAGTTTATGTAAAAAATTTTTTTTTGTTATAAACATAAAAAGAATAAAATTTATAGTAACAAAAAGTTTTAAAGAAAATAAAGTTAAAATTAAAAGTTTTAAAAAAAAAAAAAAAACTAAAAAGTTTTAAAAAGCAAATAAAATTGTAAATATTTACAAATTTTAGAATAAGTTTTAAATTTAAATAGTTAAAAATAAATAAATAGTTTTTAAAAACAAAAAAAAAAATATGTGAAAGACAACGTTCTATATGTTTTGCTAGTTACTTTACTGTTGTTAAGTATTGAACTTTGTTAATGTTAAGCTGTTTATTCGTGTTTAAGGTATGTTAGGTTTGTGATGTTATACATTATATTCTTACATCAGGTTATGTTATGTTCTTTATTAATGGGAAAACTTTGTTATGTCAGCATATATTTGAGGGTTAGTATAAAAAGAACTTTATTTTTGCGTTATGTTTATCCGAAATGATACAAAACAGATCATTAGATCAATAGATCAATACCCCAATAGATCAGGTTGGGACGGGGTAGGGAGTGTAGGGGTGGTTTGATTTACTGATTCAGTGATTTACTGCTTCAGGGTATGTTTAATTTTTTTACGTTATAAACATAAAAAGAATAAAAATTTTAGTAAAAACAAAAAGTTTTAAAGAAATAAAGTTAAAAATTAAAAGTTTTTTTAAAAAAAAAAAAAAACTAAAATGTTTTAAAGAAATAAATTTACAAATAGCTAAAAGTTTTTTGAAACAAAAAGTTTTAAAGAAATAAAGTTAAAAAATAAAAGTTTTTAAACAAATATATAGATTATGGCAACGTTCTATATGTTTTGCTAGTTACTTCACTGTTGTTAAGTATTGAACTTTGTTAATGTTAGCTGTTTATTCGTGTTTAAGGTATGTTAGGTTTTTCGGTGTATGTTATATTCTTGGTTCAGACTATATGTTAGCTTTGTTAAGCCAAAAACTTTGTTACGTTGGCATATATTCGTTGATCAGTATGATAATTAGGTACGGTGATGCAAAATATTACAGTGTTAATATGAAAATAGTAATGATATGTTAGAGATATGTTTGAAAACGTATGAATAGATTACGTTTTCGAGCGCTATGTTAGTTACTTTACTGTTGTTAAGTATGGAACTTTGCTAATGTTAGTGATTTATTCAGGCATAGGGTATGTTCGATTTGATGTTATACATTATATTGTTACATCAGGTTATGATATGTTAGCTTTATTGATGTGAAATCTTTGCTGCGTTAGCGTATTTTCGTCGGTCAGTATGATAATTACACAAGATTGTGATAAATTTTTGTTAAATGTTACTATGTTCGTGCAAAAAATAATAATGATATGTTAGAGATATGTTTGGAAAAGTGTGAATAAGTTACGTATTGTATGCAAATGTTAGTTATGTCACTGTTGTTAAGTATTGAACTTTGTTAATGTTGACTGCTTATTCGTGTATAAGATGTGTTAGGTCAGAGTGTACATTATATCGTAGTTCATATGATCCTATGTTTGCTTTATTAATATGAAAACTTTGTTACGTTGAAGGCTATATTCATTGATCAGTGTTAGGCCAGCACAAGGTTGTGATAATTTTGTATTAAATGTTACTATGTTATCGTAAAACATCAGTGATATACAGAAAAAGTGTAAGTAGGTTACGTTCTGCGCTCCATGTTAGTTACTTTACTCGTTGTTAAGTATGAAAGCTGTTAATGTTAACTGTTTATTCCAGTTTAAGATGTGTTAGGTTTGCGAGTGTACATTATATTCTTTGTTCAGGTGATGCTATGTTTGCTTTATTGATGTGAAAGAGTTACGTTAGCATATATTCAATGATCAGTATGATATTTATCAAGGTTACATAAAATTTTGTTAAATATTATTAATGTTAATGTAAAAATATTAGTGATATGTTAGAAAGTAGGTTCCGTTCTGCACTCAATGTTAGTTACTTTATTGTTTAATATGAAAATCTTGTTATGTTAGCATATATTCATCGGTCAGTATAATAATCATTAGTAGTTATGATAAAATTAATAATTAATATTGATAAAAAGGAAGGCAATAAACAGTAATAGGAGGTAGTAGCCTGTTTGACCACGCTGGTTGAGGTGGTGAATCTGAACACTTAATGTTATGGTGGCAAATTTAGTAACAAATTATAAATATAACAAAAATAAAAACAATATGTTATAAATAGCATGATATGAAATCACTGACCAGATTAGGTTTGAGCAATGCAGGTGTGGTCTATGCACCATGGCAGTCCAGAGGTCCAGATCTAGAGGGTGTTTGATTTATATAAAAAACTTTAAAATATAAACTTAAAAGAATAAAAAAGGTTTAATTTAGTTTTTTTCAATTTTTTTAAACTTTTAAAAATTCTAATAGAATTTTTTTCTAAAATTTTTTAAATTTTAAAATTTTTTTAATTTTAAAAAATTTTTTTTAAATTTTTTTATTTCTTTGGGTTTCTTTTTTAATTCTTTTTCTTTTTTTGAGCTTTCTATCGAGGATACATCATCATAAGAAAGATGTATACCAAGTTTCGTTGTTCTACGTCAATACTGCCGTGGGGCTGGTGACGTCCCCTTTGTGTACGGCTATTTAACCCATATATGATATGAGTACTAGATATGAAAGGTATATCCCGAGTTTCATCGTTCTAGGTCAATATTTCAGGTTTGGGGTCCCAGAGACCCCCATTTAGGCTGTGTACGGTTATTTAACCCATATATGTGAGTACCTTATATGGTATGTGTATACCGAGTTTCATCGTTCTAGGTCAATATTTCAGTTTTGTGGGGCTGGTGACCCCTCTTTGGGATGTGTACGGCTATTTAACCCATATACGTTATGGGTACCTTATATGAATGGTATATACCGAGTTTCATCGTTCTAGATCAATATTTCAGGTTTGGGGTCCCAGAGACCCCCATTTAGGCTGTGTACACGGTTATTTAACCCTTATATGATGTGAGTACCCCTTATATGGTAGGTGTATACCGAGTTTCAACCTTTTCTAGGTCAATATTTCAGTTTTGTGGGGCTGGTCCCCGAATTTGGTCAAATCGGTCATTTTACCCCGTATACATCTAAGATACAACCTAAAAAGGCTGTATATCAAGTTTCGTTGTTCTATGTCAATATTTCAGATTTTGGGGTGAGTACCCCGTCTGGGGCACCCACAGTCATTTTACACCCGGGGTCATCTAAGATACATCCTCAGAAGGTTGTATACCGAGTTTCATCATTCTATGTCAATATTTCAGATTTGGTGGGGCTGGTCCCCGAATTTGGTCAAATCGGTCATTTTACCCTGTATACATCTAAGACAACTCCAGCTGTATACATCAAGTTTCTGTTGTTCTACAATATTTCAGATTTTGGGGTGAGTATCCCGTCTGGGGCACCCACAGTCATTTTTACACCCGGGGTCATCTAAGATACATCCTCAGAAGGTTGTATACCGAGTTTCATCATTCTATGTCAATATCCAAAGTTTTGGGGCTCTCCCTGAATTTGGCCAAATCGGTCATTTTACCCTGTATACACCTAAAAGACAACTAAAAAGGTTGTATAATATCAAAAGCCAGCTTATCACATCAATATTTAATGTCAGTCAGGTGGATCCTCTCTAAAAATAGTCCTAGACACCCGCATAATGGTCTTATAACCATCATATTTCGAACCTACGACCTCGATAACCTTATACACACAAACAATGTTGTTATACGACTCCTGTTTTTTTATTACCCAACCCATGTAGATATTATATACTGAACTCAGAAACTGATAAGTAAGAAGCAACCTCAGGAAAAATAACAAAAATAATAATAATAACAATAATAATAAACAATAATAATAATAATAATAATAATAATAATAATAATAATAATAATAATAAACATACACTACGCCCAGCTTTGACGCCCGGAACCCGCTTCCGACCTGAGGCTGTCAGAACCTTCAAACTGCGGTTTGTGCCCGAGCCGGTTTGAGTCGGAGTCGAGGCGCAGAGCCTGGGTCTTTGCTTCTATTCAGAATGCATATGTTGAGGATGATTTTCAACTCAGATTCGTTTTCCCTTCGGGAAAACGAATCTTCTGATCGCAACACCAAATGTCACACACATCGTCGTCAACAGCGCGCGCTTTGCGCAATGCATCGTAATAAGCGCCCAACAACCATCCACGTCAAAAAAGCACTAACTGATCAAATACCGATGTTACAAACCCTGCCGAGCTCTGTTTAGCCGACGACCCTTCGGGCCGTCAATCCCCACCAAGACCGAGAGCATTTGTATCTCCTTCCTAGCGAAAAGTGGGTTCGGAACCTGTCTTGATACTACTTACAATTTCAAAGAAAATGTAAGAGAAGAAAACTACAATCGGACAATTGTCTAGTAGATTAAACGATTCTACGCAAAGGATAATATCATCGTTATTGCATGCATACTCGCCGCAAGGCTTCAGTAAACCTAGTCTTTTAACTTATTAATGTTAACTGAACCTGAATGCTTTTTGTACCAGCCAGTCATTGGTGTCGTGTTGTTAAAAACAATGAAATGTTCATTTTCTTCTTATAATTAAGATGAAAAACTGGAATCCAGATGAAACCTATTAATAGATGATGGTCCTCAAATGTACATTAATTATCCAGTTATTTATCTTCGGCTGTCCTTCAAAAACACAAAACTTAAGAAAGAGAACTGAAAAGAGGTTCTTTATAATAATAATATCAAAATTTATCTCCCGGTTGAATATTGTAATTTCCTTCCCCACATCTTCAAACAAACAAAACATATCCTTCAAAGTTAGAAGACTATAGTCAATCAAACCCAAGGTCATTGATAATGTTACATGATGAATGATAGCTACACATAGATTATATTAATAATACACACAATGATATTACACACACACATGATATTATTAGTTATTATTGATGATTAATAATAATATGTTAATATATACACACATATTAATAATATATTGGTACACACACACATAATATAATAATAGCTAGCTAATACATTATGATTTTAATGACATACATAGATAGCACAAGTTATACATATTATATTATTAATATTAGCCATATATTACACAATAGATGATGGTCTCAAATTAATATATTATTATCCATAGATTATTTTCATGTTCAAAATATATATAATAGTACATTACTTTCATAAGCCAATATTACTAATATATATATATATATATATTAATAATAATAATATATATAATATATATATAATGTATAAGATGAGAGATATATATATATAATAGGTCAATACATAATATACACACATACACAGAGAGAATAATACACATGACACATTATATGATGACAATGAAATAGCATGGTATAATAATATTAATATAATATAAGCATGCTGTTAATAGCTTAATATTATTATAAATGGCCACAATAATATATTATATATATATAGATATTATTACACACATTATTATTATTATAATTAATATTAATATAATAATAATAATATTAAAGAAGAATAAATAATAATAATACATGAGTGAGCATATTGTTAAGAATAGTTTATTATGAGATATTAATATATATAGAAAATAATAACATGCATTATGATATAAGATATAATAAAATACTATTAAATAATAATATTTTATTAATAATAGATTAATAATGTTAATAGAGATATATATATATATATATATATATATAGATATATATATATAAAGATGAAGATATAGATATATATATATATATATATAGATATATATATAAGATACACATGGCCAATAACAATAATAGCACATTAATACATTATATATATATATAGCCAGCCAATGATATAGAGGTAGGGTATATAGAGATATATGTAGTATATATATAGCAGAGAGGAGAGGAAGAGCCACGACATTAATATATATACTACATATATATATATATATATATATATATATATGTATTTAGCCACATTACTGTCATTACAATAGACACAATAGAATGGGGAATAGCTAAGGCACATTACACAATACACAAATGATAAGGACATGATACAATATATATAGAGGATTAATATACACAATAGCACATAAATGAATATGTACAGATTACAAGACATGACATGACAGAGAGAGGCTAGCTGGCTGAAGCACAGAGATATATATATATATATATGGAGAGAGGAGAGGTATTACTGGTAATGTAGAATAGCAGCCACAGCATTAGCAGCCAGCCACAGCAAGGCACTAACTGGAACTTAATTTTCAGTGATCGGCCGGAACCGAAATTTTATCTCCCTCTCCCTTCTCTCTCTCTTCCTTCCCTCCACCTATCCATCTATCTGATCATCTTAGTCTCATCCTCCTCCTCCTCCCTGCCACGGTAAGAGAGACAGGCAGCAATTCTCCGTTTCTCAGCCTCTGCCAACTTCAGCCAGCCCACACGTCTCGAGCGGACTATGAGGTGTGTATCGCCCAAAGAAACCCAGCGGATCGCACTTTATTCCAAAGCCCAAGCCCTTTCGTTCCGCAACTTCTTAAATGAAAAACATAAGCCTGAAGTTATTTCAAGAATCTTTGGCTGGTTACAACAAAACAAAACACAATTTTTACTGAAAGTTATAAACCTTACTACTGTTAACCAAGATTATTGCCTTTAATGGTTCAACTTCCAAAAACAACCAACTTCCTTAAATAATTATTACATGGTCAAATGCAACACTCTTAACTGATTATAGAACTATGGTTGTTACCCCCATCCAGCGGTCCTTATTAATTATATTATTACTATAATAACAAGGCAATATCTACACAACATCAATTTTTGTTTATTAAACATGGTATATATATATACAACACACATTACATTATTGTAGTTATATATATATATATATATATATGCATATAATTGAAAGATAGTATATATATATATATATATATATATATATATATATATATATATATATATTAAGCCAAACATTTTAATATACATTACAAGTTTACTGATAGCTCTTAAACTAAGATAACATCTGATCTGCAGGTTTATCTAGCTGCCTCCTTTAACTGCCTCAAGTCTGGATTGAACTACTAGAATATAGCATATATATATATATATATATATATATGAGAGAGAAAGATATAGAACAAAATGTTAAAACACATTAATACAGCCACACATTATGTATTAATATTAATATAGATATGTATATATATGTTATATATATTTTCAGTTTTGTACAGAACTGATTAATATGATACACAATATAGATAGAGAGATAGTATTACAGGCTGACACAATACAGCTGCCAACACACACACAACACACATTACAAGGCCACACAGCCACAATACACACAGCCACAGCCACAGCCAGCCAGCCAGCAGCCACAAAATGCCTCCAGTCTGACTAATATAGACATCAGCTAATCAGACTGGTAGAAGTTTGAGTGGTTTTATGATTTTATAATAAAAGTCCCGGAATCAACATCTTCTCACAAGTATCAGTGGCATCAAAACATCTCCAGTAATGGCAGAGAATGACTTTAACATGATCTAAATCATACTGGATCATGCTGTTTTAGTCCAACCAGCACTCTTCCACCAAATGATTGTCCTCCTCTGTTAGATTAATGGGTAAGCAAACCCAGCCTGAAATTTGGAACCAAGCAAGCCCACACCACCTTCTGCATCTGGTGACAGAGCGAATATTTAAGACATTGGTAGATTATTTTGAGGGTAAAGAGGTCAACCCAACTGCTTTTGACTGAGGAGACCACTTTGAGAAAGGTAAGAGTGGATCTCTTTGTCCTTTGAAGAGTCTACACTGCTCTAGTTGATGCTTTAAAAAACCTCTTGAAGAATTTCTGGCAAAATCATCCGTCCTAATTTTTCATATAATATAACACAAAACAAAACTTTCTTCAAAAGAATATATACTATTTAGTATTAATAGTCAACCCGCAAAGCTCACATTATTAGCGTGGAAACGTGCGGACGTGTGGACGTGTGACTTGCGATAGCGGAGGCTGATGAGTCGAAAACGCTTATTATCGCCGCAAGACCACGTTTCTGAGTTGATGCCAATGATCAATCCCAACGAGCAGCCCAGCCTATCCCAATAGACGCACACAAACCACTAAACGGCTAATAATATTAATACAGGCTATAATATGATGACATAATAATATTAATATAATAACAGTTAATAATAATATATTACACAATAATAAACAATACAGCTGACACACAATAATAATATTAAGCAAAGAGATATACACGCAGAATAATGCCAGCCACAACACAACATCTATATTTATTTAGATTGACATTAATAATAATAATACATAATACAGGCAGCCACAATATATTACATGATAGATTACACACACAAATAGTTAACATATAGATAATAATAAGACACACATGACATTATATTAGACATTATTAATGACATAATACACATATATATATATATATATATATATATGTATATATAGTATATATATATATATTATATATATATATATATATATATATATATATATATATATATATATATATATATATATATATATATATATATATATATATATATATATATAGGTATATATATATATATATATATATATATATATATAGTATATATATATATATGTTAATATATCTAACTCTCTTTAAAACCTACTTCTACAAATCTCCCTCTTTAAAACACCTCCCAACTTTCCTATTTCCTCTCTGACGGTCTTAAACGTCTCACCTGTAAACAACATTAACATTCTTGGTCTTAACATAAACAATAAATTTTCTTGGAAACCTCATATTTCAATGGTTTCTAAGGTGCAAAGAAACTGGGAGTTCTTGTTCAGGTTGAGGGAATTTTTTCCTCTTCACACTCCAGTTGCATATGGTCTTATTGGCCTCTTGTGCAAAGGATACTGAGCCTCACATTTAAGTGGCCTGGCCCACCCTTCTATTGGATAGGGTTGAGTTTAAAAGCCAAGAGTCAGCAAAAATCAACTCTTACTCTTCAACCTCTCTCAATCTCTATCCCATGTGACGTGATGTTGTTAATTATCTCTTTTCTATAGGTATTACAACGGTAGATGCCTGTGGAAAGCCAGCTTCAACACATCTGTACCTCCATTGTCGCCTCAAATACAAAGGGGTGTTTGCTCTCGCATGAGTTGCAGAGTATTGAGAACCCCTGACTTAATTCGTTTTGGTTCCTCTTTCTTTCCTGTTACTTCTGTTCTGTGGAACTCCTGCCTTCTTCTGTTTTTCCAACTATATTTAATCTTTCCTCTCTTTAAAGCCCACGTCTGCGCCTCTTTTCACCTTAGAGATTTGGCCTGAAGCTGGGGATTGGGTGGGTTTTTTTAATGTTTTATTTTCCACCCTCCTTGAAAAGGGCTCGACCAAAGAGTATAAGTTACAATGTATATATATAAGAAAGAGGTGGTTATATATATATATATATAGCAAAGAAGTATATAGAGAGAAAAGCAGGGATATATATATATATAGTACAGTATATATATATATATATAGTAATGTATATGGTATATATATATATATATGTATGTATGTTGTTCATGTAAAGATTGCTGATAGTCTTGATGATAAAGTGAGCATGCCGGAAAAAGAAGTGGTGGAATCAAGGAGAGAAGTTGCCAGTCAAGACAATAGATAAGTATCTAAGAGCACTCTGGGCACACTGTAGCTTGAGCGTGGAACAAGCTGAAACCGAAACCATAGATAAATACAGGTAGTTTATGATATGAGTACATGATAGTTAGAAAAATATAATATGAAAGAACAGAGTATGGTACAATAGGGCAGGTTAAATGAACAAAGGCTACAGTTGAAAGTTTCAGCACTTAATACAGGGTAAAGAATATTTAAGAAGCATTTGAGAGAAGAGAAAAATGAACAGTTTGAAGGAGGATGAATTGGGACACAAGGGAATAGGAAGTTTCCAAAGGAAGCACGAGTGTTAAGAAGGGGAATAGTGGAACCTGTTAAACAATGAATGTGGTTGAAAGCTAAAACTGATGAAATGGATGTGAAGAGAAAGAGCACTTCGAGAATCTGTATAATATTAATGTACTGAAGAGGTGATAGGAATGCAAAAGTGAGTTTGATGATATGAAGAAGAGTGGTTTTCAAATAGGTAACAGCAAAGGAGGAGGTAATGGTAGAAGAAGAAAGTTGAAGAATGGTGTCTGGTGTATAGATGAAATTACCAGAAATGATCAAGAACAGGCGAGATGGTGATTGATTGACAGTTGTGAATGCTGTCAGAGTGCAGCAAGCCTGAGGTGACTGGAGTGAGTTAGCATTACCACCCTGCATATGGTGGTGATATATGGAACTGTAGAAGAACAGTAGGAAAACAGTTTGGCTGAGTGTCAAAGACACATGCTGGTATTTTTATTGAAAGAGTGTCGAGGACTGAAGGACTGATTGGTAAAGAACAAGGTGTGTTTAGGAAGTGGTAGAGGATGTGGATCAAATCTTTACATTGAAACAAAATGATTGAGAAAATAGGCAAGAAGAAATAAAATCTGATTTTGAAGTTTCTAGTGATTTTCAAAAGTAAGAAAGTGTATGATAGGATTAATAGGGAAGCTCTATGGCAGTTGTTAGTAATATGGTGTTGGCGGTAGGCTTCTGAATGGAATCAAAGTGTGTATGATGATAGTGAAGCGTGAACAAGTTGGTGGGTCAAAATGATTGGTTTTAATATTAATAAGTAAAGAGCAGCTGGAACAAGCAGGTCCCCTGTTATTCCATTTATATGGATGCAGCTATAAAGAATTAGAGATGTAAAGGTGAAATGGTAGAATGATGGAGAATGAGAGTGGAGGTGCTCTACCTATTATATGCGGATGATTTGTTTTTGTGAGAATCTAAAGAGAGTTTGAGAGGATTTATAGAGAGAGATTTACAGGTGTGTAAAAGGAGGTGCTTTGAAAGTAAAACCATAGATATAAAATGTTTATGGTCAGAGTGATGATAGTCTTGTGTAGTTATGTTAGATGTGAGAGTGAAGGGAAACAAGTAACTGAGTTTTAAATACTTGGGATATATATATTATTAAACAGGGAACATTGATACAGAGGTAGCAGGGAAAGTTGTACTGGCAGGAAGGTGGCTGGTAATTTAAAACGTTGGGTGGATGTAAAGGATTCAAGTCTTGAGGTGCCAGTCTACACATGGAAGGTTGTTCCTGTTACATGCACAGTAGTGAGACCGCTGGTCTGAATGAGTATAGATCTAAAGTTCAACGTATTCCTGATTATCAATCTTAGGGCGTGTTAATGTGGGCAGGTGGTAGTGAGATCATGTTTGGAATAAAAGAAGATTTAAGAAGTTCACTACATTCAGATGATTAATCTAAAGTGTTAGTGTAAAGAATGATAAAATGATGAATGAACGTCAGAGAGCATGGTGGGAAGAAAGTGAAAATATAATTAAAATTAAGCGTTGATATAGTTTAACACGTGAGACAACACAGCCAGCTACTGGCTGCTTTTACGTATAGTGGTGAGTGTTAAATCGACCTATTGGGAGACCGAAGAAAAGTGATTTGTATTTAGCAGAATGCCTAGTTGAGGTAAATGCAGAGTTTGGCAGAGGAACAAGCAGCGCATAATAGGGGAGGAATGGTTTTATGGGCTGAAGAAGCCCGGCCCCTAGTCATGCGAACCCTAGCACTTGACGATGCGCCAGTAGTGAGGGTCTGTCGCAGCATCCCTGTAAAGCTCTAGGTAGCCTTTCTAATCATGACGAGTTCTCCAACAGTACTGAGGGGGCGCATATCAGTTTTTCACTTAGAACATATTCTTCATTACTTTTCTTTTACTGTCTGTTGTCACGCACCTATCCTCAGTCTTGGGGCGCGATAGAAGATGTTAAAAAGAAGCAGAAGATAAATATTTACATATATGTATAAAGAGATATATATAGGTATATACATATATATATATATATATATATGTGTATATATATATATATATATATATATATATATATGTGTGTGTGTGTGTGTGTGTGTGTGTGTGTGTCGGATTTGTGTGAGTGTGTACTTGTGTGTGTGTGTGTGTGTGTGTGTGTGTGTGTGTGTGTGTGTGTGTGGCAAACAGACTGTAGGTGGTAGTCTATTTGGTGACACTTCTTTGAATTCATATATAGAAAGTGATTATTATTTTCTAAGCTGATGAAGGATATTGCCCGTCGATATAATATTTATTTATGTTTCCAAAACATTTGTATAAAGACCCTGTACTAGGACTAAATTAATAATGGAGAATAAGCCCCTTTTTTCCTTTACTTATTTCCTTTTATTTTGTTATATAAAACATGTGTTATATAAATGTCAAGCTCAATTATGCATTAAAACATCCCTATCGGGACTTATTCTTGAAGGCTGATGTAGAAGATATCTCAATATGGTATAGGTAAAGTGGTTTCTAACTGATTAAAATAATGGTTGACTAACAGAAGACAATGTACTTCTTAATGGTCAGATAAATACTATTATTATTATTATTATTATTATTATTATTATTATTATTATTATTACTTATTATTATTATGATGATATTATTGTTATTGGTTACATCATTATAAGACATGATTATTATTAAACATCTTTTGTTATTTTCTGACATTAGAAATATTATTCTTATTATTATTATTATTATTATTATTACTTATTATTATTATTATTACTTATTATTATTATCGTGGGAGCTAATCAAAAGTCATATTTCTCATAGTTCTGTGCTACAAGTGACAAACAAATTTTAAGCAAGATGTGTAGGATACTCCACCTTCACATCGGCAAATAAAATAAAGGTCTTAATCAAGATATAAATAGGACATAGCAGCTTATAGCTGAAGAGTACTCAAAAGAAAAGAATTTAGTGCGCTGATTAGTAATTTGAAATTGTCAGAGCATTGTTGAACTTATAAATAGAGGTAACAAAATGATAGGAGTTAGAATACTGCGCGGAAGTTTCTAAGAAAATACATTGAAATAAAAAGAATGGATAACTATAGAACAGAATAGAATAGAATAGTTATAAAAGAATAACTTTTGGTTTTGCATATAAAAGTTATGAGATGAGGTTGATGGAAATGGAGATGTTATCAATGGAAATGAGGTTTATTCTACAAGGATATAATTCAGAGCTATACTATTTTTCCATCTCACCTCTATTGACAATAGAATAAATTCTTCGAACAAACCATGACTAAAGAACTGGAGATCATAATATGTAAATAAAAAAATATATATATTTTGTCAGGTTTGAGAAAATACTTCATCAGGAGCCAAGGAGTTCATATTTGGATGTCATAGCTAATAGTTCACTTGCAACTTTTAAAAATAGAGAGAGAGAGAGAGAGAGAGAGAGAGAGAGAGAGAGAGAGAGAGAGAGAGAGAGAGAGAGAGAGAGAGAGAGAGAGAGAGAAAAGAAGGAGAAAGAGAGAGAGAGAGAGAGAGAGAGAGAGAGAGAGAGAGAGAGAGAGAGAGAGAGAGAGAGAGAGAGAGAGAGAGAGAGAGAGAGAGAGAGAGAGAGAGAGAGATTGGGTTCACAGATCGCAGGTGAGCAGACGTCATGCGAACTTTTTTACCGTTTATGCAATTTCCTTTTCGCTGATTGGTTATTTTGAACTTCTTTCATTCGGAGCGTTTGTGAGTCGAAAGCGCACACAGGCCGCATGCAAACTTTCAAAAACGCAACTAAGACCTCGGCAACACACACGTACCAGGTAGATTTATTGCAAGGTAAACGGAGCTCTCTCCTGATTAGAACAATGTTAAGAACAGCGGAGAACCTGCTTTGAGTAGGAAGCTCACAAAACTACTCTAAAGTTTAATTGTTCCTGAGATATAATAACACATTTCCAGTACGTTTGTTTATGCAAATAAAGTCTTCACAGCCGGGGGTGATTTTACCATTAATCGAGTAGAAACTTTTCCAGAAAAATTTCTCTTTAGGAATATGTTAACAAATGGGCCCTGCAATGGTTGAGATAAGTAGTATATTTTATCATTTATTTCGGTTTAGTGAAATTCATTCCCGTCTTTGCCTCTAGATTCCCATTCTTCTCTAAAAACTGAATTAAGATTGAATTTAAAATTTATTCAAAGACTTTTGTTACTATCCTACATACAAATATCTAAAATTACGTATAATAATTGCAAACTATCTTCTTCTTTAAAAATAATTTCAAAATGTTCTAAATATTTGCAAATAAAGAAGAATGTTAATTACTTTTACTCGACTGAAATATCAGAATGAAATTGAATGCCATTAAATCAGCCTCAATATTTCGGGTTTTCACACCAAAAAAAATGTCGCCTATATTCATTTTCATCTACGCAATCGTGTTTCCGAAAGGTAATTTTCTTTTTAATTTGAATTGACTTAAACTCTAATTTGAGGCCATATAGAAATACTGAATTTAATTCTTCCCAAACATAATTTCCGAGATTCAATCGACATTTTTAGCATATTTCTACTATTGTTGCTAGGTTGACTTTTCTTTGTATTATAATGTGTTAAGGTTGTCTGATATTTTAATTATTCTTTTTGTTTACTGTTGTTGCTGTATTATATATATTTATTATCACTTTTCTCTTCGTATGTCTGTCTAGTTTGCTACTTGGTACATATTTTTGAATTACACGATTCTTTCGTTGCAGAGGTTGGATCGTTATACAAAGATTGGGAATAAGAGGGAAGGTTTCTGAATAAATCCATTTTTCTTCTATTTTCTTTTTTTTGTACTTTCTTTTTATACCTCTTTTTTTTTTTTTTTATTTTCAACAATAACTGGCATGATTTTTGCTTGCATTCGCAATTGTTGAATTTTTTTTAATGGATCTTTATTCAATATTTTTTTTTTTTTGTTTATTCGTGTGGGGCCGGAGGGTTCCCCCTTGGGCGTAGAGTTCTAGGAAATCATAAATGATCCATGAAGACGCAAGCTGAGTGCGCTCAAGATAATGAAGCTTGAAGCCACCTAAAGAAATAGCAAAGCACGGTGCGTTCATTCTTAAGGCTCACAGGTTAACTATGTAATACAGAAAAGTAGTTTATTCAAACTTTTTAGTTAGAAAAGATTAAATTGCTGAGGAGTGCGCCGGCCCACTTCTTCTTAACGATTGTCCACCCATAAAACTCCACAAAAGAAATGTGTGAACAACAGCAAGTTATGTAACCTCGTATGTGCGAAAATAGCAAACAGCATACGCATGGTAATACGCCTTTACTATATCAAAGAAGGGGCGCTTAAGTTCGAACAGCCAATTTTACTGAAACATTTAACCAAGGTTAGGTAACAAAGTCCTTCACTGCTACAATGGTGGACGCTTCGGATTATCATCACTTGGTCTTGTCACTCATCCAGAAAGATAACGGAATCAGTTACATCTGCTCATGTGACATATGTGTGGCAGTAAAAAGAAACTTTCAGTGGGCCAGGTCCAACAAAGGTATTCTATTCCCTTAGAGAAGAAAGCATTGGCGATTGTTACTGGTAAATAACCTTCAGAAAAATTTGAACCCTACTTTGTACGGAAGAGAAATTTGTAATTGTACAGTCCGATCACCCCATGTCCCCTTGACTTGCCATGAAATATTAGAAAAAAATATGAAAATCACAGTTTAAATAGAGGTGGTCCTTTATTACAAAGTATATATGAAATTTATCTTACATCACCATTTAGCGGCAAAGATAATGTGATTGCTGATTACCTGAGTAGATCTTTTGGGGATGGAACAATTGAGATAGAAGCTATAGCGTTTATAGAAGGCACACAAGCAGGAATAACAATTAAAATGTTCTAATGAGAGGCAATATGAAAAGGGCAAAAATACGAGTAATTTGCTGCGGATAGGAGGGGAATTAAATGTAATACGAAGGACTTTTGCTGAAGATAGGTACAAATTTGCCCTTTTGTTTATTGTCATCTTCTCTCTCCCCTGATCAAATTTAACAATCCTCATTTATTAAGCCGTGTAGATCCGTCACTTACCCACTCTATTCACTATATATAGATATAATATCTAGTATTAATTATCTAGTTTTTATGTACATTATTATTAATTATATTATAATAATTATCGATATATTATTAATAAAATAAGCTACCTATTTTTTCACTATTTGGGAAAGAATTCATATTATATAATATATATATACATATATATATATATAATATATATAAATGTATTTTAAAATTTTGTTATTATTTTTATGGACATAAATATACAGCAATAGTAGATCACCAAGCATTAACTTTAAGAAATCGGAATATTTTGAGGTTTCGATACGCAATCTCTTATTATTATTAATTATTATTTATATATTATTATTATTATTATTATTATTAAATATTATTATTATTATTATTATTATTAAATTATTAATTATTCGCTATTATTATTATTATTATTATTATTATTATTATATTATTATTATTAATTATTATTTATTACTATTTAATTATTATTTATTATTAATTGATTTATTATTATTATAATTATTATTATTGTTTCTATATTATTATTATGTATTATTATTATTATTCATTAATTATTATTATTTATTAATTATTATTATTATTCAATTTATTATTAGTATTAATTTATTATTATTTATTATTTTTATTATCTTTATATTGTTTTATTCTAATTTAAGGTTTATTAGGTATATTGACATTTTTTATGTTTGCTATAAGCGAAAATCAAACGTTTATAAATATATATATTATATATATATATATGGTATATAATATATATATAGCTATATATATATATATAATATATATTTATATATAATATATATTTCATATATTATATATACTAGTATTATAATATATTATTACAATGATTATATATATACCTATATAACAATTTATATACATATATAACTATATATATATATATATATATACTATATATATATATATATATATAATATATAATTATATATATATAATATATACTATATATATATAATTTATATATATTATATATATATTATCTATATAATATATAATATATATATATAATTTATATATATATATAGTATATATATATATATATTATTATATATTAAATATATATATATATATATATATATATACTAATTCTATTATGTTATAGTATATATATTAATATATATATATATATATATATTATATATATATATATATATATATATATATATATATATATATATATATATATATATATATATATATATATTATATAATATATATATATTAATAAATATATATATAAAATATTGATAATAAATAAAATATATGTATATACATATATATAATATTATATGATATATATATATATATAATATATTAAATAAATATATAAATATTAAAAATATTAAAATAAAAATATGTAGACGATTAGTTTTGTATAAAAGACTTTATGTTATGTTTACACCAATATAAATTTAAAAATAATAAAATAGTATTTTGTTTGTTTCTTTGTGTGCTACACAAATCAGCTGTTTATATCGATCGCGTTTTCTATTTGATTTTTTGTTGAAGACAGAAGATCAAATATGAAAACATAAATATATTTAAAACCCAAAATATATGAATAAATAATTGTAGCACAAAAATAAATTTTAAACTGTTTAAAATTTAATAATAAATAATTTTATTAAAATAAATTTCAATATAAATGCTTTGTATGTAGGGACTTTACCTGAATGCTTCAACTACGAAAAGACTCATGTACCCAACAAAGCGTCTTCGGTATGCACGAACCTCTCAAACTTACGCACATAAAATTTTAACAATAAATAAACCATTAAAATTATTTATCGTTAATAAATAATATTAAAATAACCACTATTAGGTAACATTTAAATAATAAAATTAAAATTGCTTTAAAACACAAATAAAAAAATTACATAATAATATATACACAGAAACACTTCAAATATGTGATTGCTTTGTACGCACAAAATAAAAAGCTAACGCAACACTTTGCAACAGGAGTAATCACAAATTCAGAATTACAAACGAGCACAAATACATCTTATGACCTCGAACAAAGATGGGAAAAAAGGTGTAAAAAGTACTTTGCAAGACCTTTTATATGAGCAGCCGTAAATTTGAATACATTTGAAAGGGCTGAGGCCTTACCCCTCCTTCGGAGGGGTAAAGCCCGCTTACACCCCTTCGGGGTGATCACCCTCGCAGGATTCACACCTTTCAAGGGCGGCACTGCCTCCCTGGATTCTTCTCTTGGGAAGGTAAAGTCGTTGTTTGCTTTACGAATACTCTGGTATAAGTGAAACACTGCTTATAGTTCCGTTTAACTGTTATTGTGCGTTAATGTTTTAATATTGCTATGACAATGTGAAAATAACACTGATTTGTTTAGAGAAATGAGGAGTTTTTGTAAGATATTACTGTGTTAACTGACGATGATGTGTTAGAAACGTGAGTCTGGTTAAGTTTTTTGTTGAGTAATGTTAGGTTTTGCCACCTAAGAATTTTGCTAATGTCATACGATTATTCATGAGGTCAATTCTGATGAAATGTTATAAGGCCCATTATTATAATTGATTCATATTTGTGAATTAAAAACCGATATGTATAGATATATATTAAGGAGGTACTGTTTGGTGATATATTTATTATGCGGTCATCATTCCTTTGTTTAACTCCGAAGCGAGTGGACACTTTGATTGAAAGATGGTGGCAATCGATTCAATATGTAGTTCAAGATGTTGTATCTTTAATAGAATTGGTCTCAATTTGTAATGGGATTTGGTTTTGTAAGAATTAATACGGGCTTTAACCCTGTTGCTGCTTGATATGCGCGAAAAAGTGGGAAATATCCCATATCGAGTATTGTATGACAATGGTTAGCTACTGTTATTGCCTTGAATGAAGATAGGGAATTTCAGGATTTCAGGCAATATTAATTTCATTAACGCTAGAAAAATATTGGTATTTAGCGGAAATGTTTATAGGGATTAATTGTTCTAATTTTTGGCTGGGATTTCTCGCTACATTTATTCTTAGTTACGGAACGGTTTGTTTTCTTTCTGATTTGAGTGTTTGGTGTTGATGTTTGATATGTTAGCTTCTTTTAGGTGCTGAAACTTTGTTTGGTTAAGACCTATATTGCGTAGGTCAGTAATATACAGAACCTTATTTTTAATGTTATGTTTATTTCCCAAATGATGCTCGAAATAAATGACTGAATCAATAGTTCAAATAATCACTATTCATGCAAGAATTATAGCAACAAAGGGTTAGTATGGTTTTGATTTACTGATTTACTCGTAGATTTACTCTTTGTCTATTAAAAATCTCAGTTAAACCTAATACCCCGTGTTACTGTGATTATAATTTTATTTTATTCAAGAGAATCTTATTTTATGTTATGTCAGTTTAAAATTTTGTTATTTTTTGTTATGTTCTGTATTTTATAAAACTTTTGGTTATGCTTGCCAATTATGTCGCCTGTGGGAATTTAGGTGATATTTCAGACGATGTTTATGGAGAATTTTTTGTTTAAAATATTACGAAAGTTTGATGTAAGGGAACATTTGTTTACCTTTGTTCGCCTATTGTGATACTTCTTCTGTCAGTAATGATGATTAGCCTTGTTTATGCTAAACTTTTTGTTAAATATTATGATGTTATGAAAATTAACATTGATAAAAATGGGTTTAGAGGATATCTCGCTTGAAGTGTGAAATAGGTTAGCAGTTTTGGTTGTGATTGTGTTAGTGGGTAATTTACTCTTAGGCCCTGAGCTGTTAAGTTTTTGCAGAAGTTTGTTAATGTTACGTGGTTTAAATTCGTGTCCGTAGACGTGTGTTAGGCTTGTCGCTTGTGAGGTATTCATCTTCTTACAAGTTCAGGTTATGTTTTTAGTGTTAGCGGTTTAAAATAATTGTTGGAACGTTACGATTTAGCAATACTTTCACTTGCTCTGTAGAATAATTAAAAAACGAGGTTATGATAAATTCTTTGCTAATATTACTGTGTCAATGTAAAAATCTTTAACGTTAATGATGGTTGAGGATAATGTTTGGTAAAGTAGGTAATAGGATTACGTTAATTGTATGAACAATGTCATGTGTATTACTTTACAGGATGTTAAGTTGTTGTGAACTTTGTTAACTGTTACTTAGATTTATTCGTGCTTAAGGTTGTTATCGCAATTCGTCGTCGTGAGGATTAATTTGTAATTAGCTCTGGTATTGCTATGTTAGCTTTATATAGTGAAAGACTCAAGTGCGTTGAGCGTGATCTTTAGCGATTATAATTGGCGCGTGGTTGGTTAGATATTGGGCTTCCATAGAAACTTATTCATTATGTACTAATGTTAATTGTTGTTGTTGTTGCTGGTTGTTGTTAGTTGAACTAGAATATATACCCCTTTTGAACTGATATGGTTCATGTCGTACATTAGTGTTTTCTTTTCTTGATGTTTTTTTTTTTTTTTTTTTGTATACTTTCCTTCTGCTTGGTTGAAGAAGTATCGTCTATTACATATCTTAATGGGATGTTTATACCGTATTTTCTTCCAAGTAGGTAAGTTTTTTTCTGCTGTGATTGATGCACCGATATGACATCTACCCTGCATCTTTACGCGGTGACTTGTTTTATTGCACGGTATCTTTAACGAGGAGGGTGTTTCGATTATTGGATTTGCCCCGATGTGTCATTTAGTATTTATATTCGTAAACCGAATGGTGACTGCTACATTGCTTGTCTTCCTGCCAGAGGGGTTAAATATAATGAGTATTGCATCACTTTATGCAATAGCTCTAAAGCATAAAATTCATTTTTCGAATAGTTTAGGTAGTTTTGCGATTATTTGTCTGATAAGGAGGCGGAGTCTAAAAGAGAAAGTCTATAAGAACTTAACTTTATTCAGATCTTTACTCCGTTAAGAAATTTACTTGTCATAGGTTAGGTATTGGATTACTCGGACATCTACTTTTGATAAATCTCAGCGTGTGTCACACAGTAAACACAACTGCGGCGGCTATGATTAGACAGTTAGGATTGTTTACGATTCCGATAATGGCTCGTTGAAAAGTAGTTAGGAATTACGTTTTTGTCATCCGTAAAGCTCATTAGTTACTCATGACTCCGTGTTTTCAAGTGAGAGTCACAATCTTTAGTGTGAATGTTAACAGTTTATTAGCCGCCCGATAGATATGATTACGGTTTGTCGTTGTAACCACAATTATAATTTTGCATTTATCCTAGTTCATATGATGTGCTATGAGTTTAGCTTTATTAATGTGAAAACATTGGCTTATTGAGAGTTTAGCATAGTGAGTTGCACTGTTAAGTTGAGTATACATAACTCGATGGAACTTCTTGTTAAATAGTCAAACGTTTTATTCGTATGTAAGGTTGTGTAACGGTTTTGGTCTTTGTACATTATTTCCTTCCTTTCGTTCATGTATACGGGTCCATGCTAGGTTGAGGAATTTATTGATGCTGCCGAAACTTATATTATGTTTACCGACGTATCAATTCGTTTGATCACCGCTATAAGATCTAACTTCAATGGTGTGTATGTAAAGGATATTAGTTAACATGTTACTACAGTTCCGTGTAAGCACGTAAAGACCTTAACGTTAATAAGATGTATAGAAGATATGCTATAGAGAAGTAAGGATATAGAGTTATACGTTTGGGATGCTAAGATGTTAGCCTTCTGTTTTACCTAGCGCCCTGTATAAAGCTAGTGGAACTTTGTTAATGTTGACAGTTTATTCCTGCTTAAGTTGTGATAGGTTTTGTCTTTGTACATTATTTTTCCTATTTCAGATGATGCGACCTACTGAATTTAGCTTATTTGATGTGGAAACTTTATAACGTAGCATACTTTCGATGCTTTGTATGATAATTTAACGGCAATACGATTGTGAATAAATTTATAGCTGAAAATGGATTACCATTCCGCTTTAGTGTAAATTATACATCGCGTTTATGTTATGTATGTATATCCTGCACTTGACAAATTGTAAGTAATACCGCCGGGTTGGCGTATCTTTGTTATGCTACTCCGTTAGTTAGCTTAACGGGTGTTAAGACTGTGGAACTAATTAATTAATTTGACTGTTTTACTTCCCTGCTGTAAGATGTGTTAGGTTTGTTGTTGTACATTATTTTCTTAGTTCAGCTGATGCTATGTTGTTGCCTTTATTAATGTGAAAACTGGTTTGGGTACGTTTAAGGAGCGTATACACTACCAATGGTTCAAGCTTGATAATTAACACGTTTGTTTGAGATATCCTTCTCCCAATTTTTGTATAAGTGTTGACTGAGTGTATAGATGTTGCGAATAAAAATATCAGTGGACTCATGTTAGACAAAAGTTGTTGAATATCGTGCTTGCAGTCTCTCTGTATGCTTTGTTACCGATTATCTCACTGCGTGCCATGGAGAGTCAGTGTGGCAATCTTTGTTTAACTGTTTGCGCTGCTTATTCATGTTTAAGATGTGTTAAGTTTTGATCGTTTGATGGGTTATTTCGCATGATTCCAGCATCGATCGTTAAGTCCACTACTTTTATTATGCCTGAACACTTTGTTACGTCACATTATTTGATTGATGTTTGTAATGAGAAAGAACTTGATTTTTAATGTTTATGTTTTAATAGTCGCGAGATGCAACGCGATATGTGACCGCTTATGCATATAGAAGGCTAGGAGTCAAGAGCATGCCGTGCGTCCGACGGACTGATTGGAATAGTGGTTGTGATGAGTGGTTGATTTAGATGACTTATACTATGCTTTGGTTATTACGTAATCACAGTAAATTTGTAAGTTTATATAAAACTAATAAAAAGAATAGCCTAAATACTTCATACATATTATTTTTATTTTATTTTATTTATTTAATTTTATTTATTTAAATGGTTTTAGATGGTTCTGAAACCTAATTTTTCACGAAAATCTCAAGACTACCGAAACATATTGATTATATGGAACACCAACAATTGTATCATTACAACTCAAATATATGGCTGATGGTCCGGTGTCTCCCGTGCGGTTAGGAAAACTGCTGTGTTCAATCAACCCTACTTTTAAGATTCGTAACACTAGTTCATATCTTCACACATTCTTACAGGGTTGTATTCATGAAAAGGCGTTGTATTTTTGACTCTGGGTGCTAGCTTTTTCAGATCGGGACCATTCTCCCTAATGGGGGGGTCCTAGACACCCATACGGACTTATACCCATACATAATTCGAGTTCTACGACCAGGCGCGAGACGCACTATATGGGTAGGAACATCATATCATTGTTGATATAAATATCTGACTAAGTTTATTTAGAGCTCGGACACTACCACAGTGCTCTCTAGCACGGTGCCGGAGCTCACTTCCTGTGAATTCCAATACTACTCTTCTAGATCATAACAAAACTCTGAATACCTCTCACCAAATTTACAGAGTTTATACTGTATTAATATTTAATGTTTGGATAAGGGGGTGTGGGGGTCCCAACTTCGGGCCACCTATTATGGGGACTGTAACTTCGTATGAGCAGATGAAGTATACCTTGAAATAATCTTCTAACCACAACACATTTTGCACTAATAATCGGATATCCAGATTCGATGTCGGAGGCAGGCTGACAATTCAAAAAGTCCGGAGTTCCTCTAAAACCTTGGCCATTGCAGAGAGTCAGCCATCGGCGGATAAGCAATATCTGCGTAGTGCGATAAAAACAGCGCATCCCACTACAAGACGGATCGGTTTCGACTTCCAGATTCGATTTTCTCCATGATCGGGCAAATTGTAATATTCGACGTACGGAGCCTAGAGTTGGAGTCCAGGAGTCGGAGCCTGTCCAGCCTGGAGTCCGGAGCGGAGTCCGGCGTCCGAATGTTGTATATAAAAGGCGTTACACATGTAATTTGATAAACAGGAAATCGATGATTGTCGCGGACTCGGATATCGATTTGTCTATTGGAATCGTATACTCTTCGATGTAATCAACTCTGATATTACTAGAGATATATATAATAATTTAAATTGAGTTAAAATTAGTGGTTATGCGCACGCGCGCTCCGTCTGTGTCTGTCGGTCAAAGCAGACCTTCGGTTCTGTTTGATAACGCTCTCAGGTGGTCGGTTACTCACCCAGACTGCTGTTGGCCTAACTCATCCACTCACTTAGACTCAGCAACAAGGGCGTATAGCGCAAGATCCATGGGCGCGGTCTCACCCCTCGGGGGTGACGCCCCTCTATTGAAAGCAGTCCTACGTAACTTAGAAATTTACACGTGAATCGAGGTTATCCCAGTTTAGCATTATTTTCACAGGTTATTACTAGACCTATAATCTCTATATGCGCGCTTCATATCGAAAATGGGTGAGGGAGGTTGCAACATGCTGCCATTACATACTTTATATATATTTATATTAATATTACTAATGTAGGTAAGTTTATTATAAATAGTTTATATAATATACATATAATGGTATATACTGGTATATAATACATATATATATATTATAGTAAGTCAGACTACCTATATTCACTCATAGCGTGAGGGATATGAGCTCTTTATATCCATACATATATTATCTTAGAGATATAGTAATAATAAAATTGAGTTTATATTTAAATGCAGTATAATTATATTATTATTAGGAATATTTATTAATCTCTAAAAATTTATTGCACAATATTATATAAAATTCTTATAATGTAATTTTAAAGATTGTCAATATGAGTAAAAAAAGTTATAATTCTTCATTTTCTCTCTATTAAAATTATTTTACGTTTATCTCTTACAAGTCCGAATACATCCCTATATCGTCTGAAAAATTACTTTATTTCTTAGTACGAAATGTTCCACCAAGTCGTGTAAGTAATTTAATTGAGGTATATTACCTTTTTGTCATTTCTTTATAATTATGTAAAAGTTCTAGAAACTTACCTTATATTTTCGTATGATTTTAATAAACATCCCTGTTGCATTTAGTCGGTGCTACAGGTATAAAACAAGAACACGACATTTGCGATTTAGATGCCCTTTCTTACTTCAACACCACAGTATTTTTGTTTGTTAAGTCCTAATTATTTTATTGAATGAGATTATTAAGCGTAACAGGTCATTAAACTTTTCGCACGTGCTCTGAGATTACGCTGGCCATAGATTGATCATTAGCTGGATAGTGGTAAGTAGACAAAATATTGTCAATTAGAACTTGCCGGATATATTAAATTATATTAATATATTTGTAACTAGATCAGGGATTGCATCTAATACCATTTACAGTATTATAATACCTATATATAGTCTATATAATATACTATTTATCTAGTGAATTTTTTATTAACGTGACTAGGCATATATATAATAGTATTATGTATATAAGTTACCTACTAGATATATAATTATTACTCAGTATATTAAGATATCCTGAACAAGACTTTATAAATAAAAAAAAAACCTCGTTTAAACCTAAAATAGTTATTAATCTAAGTATACTACCATATAATGAACACTTTATGCACGATGTTTTTCTCTTTCTCCTGTTTATAAACCCTCTCCAAAGCTTACGTGAGATTTAGCACTTCCTCGACAGGCGACGAATTATTATAAAGACGGATATAATTTAAACCTCTAGACAAAATTTTAGTATTTATATTGGCCAATTGATAGTGATACTTAAAATTTTAGTGATAATTTTGGGGAGAGGACTCCTAGTCAAAACTAATGATATATATTATATATAATACATATATAATATATAATATATTAGGATAAAAACACGTAATTAAAAATTATATACCTAAATTATTTAGAATTATATAGATAGTTATATATATATAACTCTCTATATATATAGCTATATATTAATTATTACGATAGTTTTATATACTTAATTATATATTTCTATATATGTGTGTGTTGTGTGTTGTGTGTGGTGTGTGAAAAAGAAAAACATTAAAGGTCACCAATTATATATATATATATATATATATATACACCGGTATATATAATCACCTTTTTCTCACCAAGCACATAGATTAGGGCTGTGCCCTGTCATTTACAAGACTCTTCATGTCGTATTGTGTCGGTACATCTCCTCTTCCTCCACCTGTTTGAGGTTTCATCCTCTCATCATCGCAGCCACCACAACTCCATCCACCCATCTCTTACTTGGCCTTCCCACCGGATGTATAGTGTAACATTTTGCTGGGTATCTCTCATCTTCCATTCTTCTAAAATGTCTGTACCATCTCAACTGTTGGTTTTTCACCAGATCCAGAACAGACTCCACCTTCAGCACTGCCTAATCTCCACATTTCTCTTCCTCTCCCATCTACTCACTCCGACTATCAGTCTTAACACCTTAATCTCCAACACCTCCACCCTATTTTGTGGTTTTGGTGGTCAGAGTCCACACCTCCGCTCTGTACATCAGCATCGGTCTCAGCATCATGGTATAAATGAGCACCTTCACATTCTTGGCACATGCCTATTTTCAATATCGGGTAAAGCTGCCTCACTCCTCTTGAAAATTTCTCAATCTCCTGTGTCATCTCCCCCCGAATTCACTTTCACTCCAAGGTAACTGAAGCTTTCCATGTCCCGCAACACGACCCCATCCACCTGGATCTCGCACCTCACCCTCTCCCTTGAAATCTTTATCACTTCTGTCTTCTCTTTGTTCATCCTCATCCCCTCGACCCGATGCACTTCCAACCATCTTGTCCATATTTCCTTTCTGCTGCTCTCCCCTTTAAGCATTATTCAATAATCGTGTCACACATGCCCAGTAATCCAGCCTGCCCTTCCCCATCATCTCTACAGCCTCCTCCTCCTTACCCTCCATTGTACTCACGACGTTAATTATTCCAAATCACATTCAAATTTTGTAGTCCTTTTTCTCGCCGTGTCAATAATAGTAAAGATCCGTCAGGGTTCTAAGGCTTCATTTGTGCATCTTGAGCTGTGCTAAACCACTGCTGGCTAGCTAGGCTTGTTCTGGCTTCTGTTATTAACAGGGCTGCGGAGTCGGAGTCGTGGAGTCGTGCAATTTTCCAGGAGTCGGAGTCGAAAATTCTGTGCAAGTGGAGTCGGAGTCGAAAATTTATAGAATTAATTATTATTATTATTATTATTATTATTATTATTATTATTATTATTATTATTATTATTATTATTATTATTAGAAATATAATTTGGTTCAAGTATTTAAATGTTTAATTTAAAATGCTGTTTTAAAATAATAAAAATAAAAATAAGTTTACATTAAATTGGTTTATAGATTTGTTTCCGCCGGGAAACTGAAATTATTTGTTTTTGTCATGTGTTGGCCGCTGGCGCTGCATCTTTGTCTTTCTTTAGATGTGAGCAGATGGTGAATTTTTGACTATCAGCGGATGCGGATAGTAAAAATCACTATCCGGATTGAGGATTGCGGGATTTTTCGTAGAGTTCTTGAGACATCTATAGGCCACAAGTACTTCTTATATATTGTAAGTTTTGTAAAGTAGTTAAATAATATTTATATATATAAAATATCTATATATTGGTATGTGTACATTTATATATATATATTGTATTCTAGTATATATGAATTCTATCGTATATATTATATAATATATCTATCTAGGTAGTAAATATATATTATATATATATTATATATACCACTTGTATATATATATATAATATAGATATAATATATATATATATAATTTATATAGATAACTATATATATATATATATTATCGGTATATTATATTAATATAAAAAGGTTGGATAGTTTCTTAGCTGTGAGGACAAGTGAAGATTTTCTTCGCATTGCTATAGGGTGACAGGCTACCAGCCAACCTGGTTTCCTTTCCTTTTGCTGTGTCACATTACTCTTGTACGCAGTGTTAGAATCTTATGCGCCTTAGAAGCAAGATCCTCTGGAGACTCAGCATGGGTGAACGAGTTTTGAAGCCTAATGAAAAGAAGATGCCAAGTTTTACTGAAGGGCGGAAAACCCTAAACCTGAGAGTATTACCAGAGGACTAGCCAATCGGAACCAATTGCAAAAAGAAATGGTGTTTGTCCTAAAAAATGCTCTAGGGTTAAGAGTTTCGGGCCAGAAGAAGATGTTGGACCAACTAACAGGGCGAAAGCCTTTCCTGGGAGTTGTTATAGTATATATTATATATAGATATATTATATATATATATAATTATATATTATATAATATATATCATATATATATAAGATATATATATTAGTACTATATATATATATATATTATATATATATATTATATATATATATACTATATATAGTATTTATATAATATATATTTATATAAGTATAATATATTATAGTATATATATATATACTATTATATAAATATATATATATATATATATAATATATATATATATTATTATAGTATGATATATATATTATATATTTATATATAGTATATATATAGCTAGCGTATATAGTATATATATATAAGTATATATATTATATAGTGATATCCCTGTGTTATCCAGATGCGAGATATGGACCTCCACCTCTTTTGCACCCCCACCAATCTCTTTCCTCAGCCTCAACCTTTGAAGGAAAAGGTTATATATTAGAATATACTTGAAATTATTATTCCTCAAATTATGTTTAACAAAAAAACTTAAAGCCTTCTGGATGGCCCTTTTAAAGGGGGAGAGTTTGCTTCCTCTTTTCTTCGTAATGAGATCTACATACGGGCTTGGGAAAAAATGCTTGCCAGCTGACTTATTGAAGGAACAGTGCCTAAGTTATTCCTGCCGGAGTTTCTGCAAGATGTGAAAAACTTTACAATTATCACGCCATCTCAAACCAATGGATCTTATCCGATTCCCAAGAGTTTTCGGGGCTTTTGATCAATCTTCGATCAATGACGAGAGTGTCGCTTTGACACCTCTGGAACAAGGACTTTCATTGCCTGCTAGAAGCCAAAGAACGTTTATGGATTCTGCAATGGCTTCGCTAAACAGATAGTATGTGTGTCTGTTGTTCTGCTTCCACAATCTTTTCCCTTTCTATTGGTGGTGCAATTTCGTGGGCTTAAGCCAGCTCTTCATCACATAGGAATACCTAAATAAATTTTAACCACGGGTTTGTGACACTGGTTGAACGGAAATTTTGGTTTTTTGTATCTAGGATCCCAGAAAAGTTATATTGACAGATGCGTCACGTTTTGCAGATTTTGAAATCTAGTTATCCTATTCCAGCAATGTAGTTTTCTGTCCAACTTTGAAAGTCCCGTAACTTTTTTTTAATAGCAGGATTTTAGCACAGCTTTCAATCGTTGGGCAACTAAGGGAAGTCTCCGCGGGCAACAATGAATTATTCTCGAGATAATAGGTCTTCAGCTTACCTCTTCAAAAACGGTTTAAAGAAGAGTACTACAGTTACCTAATCGTATTATCATCACCCTGTCCAAGCCTTTTTCACCCTTTGTGTTTGTTTCGAAGCATAAGGGGGGGACAGCTTCATGTATTTCTCCATCCTCTCAGGCATGTAACCAACTTACTATTCAACGAGTCTGGGAACACCTTGCGTTAGCAGAAAGTTGGGAAGGAACATTTAGTCTGCATAATCATAAATGATACTATCCCGTCTCCCGAAAAAATTCCTGCGGATGCGGGTAGAGGAGAAAAATTATGCAGATGCGGGGATATACGATACAACCTCGTCTGTTACGGTATTTTAACCTGTATAGCCAATTTGGAAGATTAGATTCATTGGAAAGTTGTTTATTTTTTTTATTCTCAAAGAATGCAAGCCGAAAAAAATAGTTTTGAAACAAAAAAAAATGTTTTTTTTGTAACTTTGTAAGCACTAAACTGAGTCAGAGGTAAAATTTTGAATTTGACTGCTGGAAGTCGGAGTCGGAGTCGAAAATTTTGTTTAAGTGGAAGTTGGAGTCCGTGGAGGTCGAAATTTTTTGTATTGAAGGGTGGAGTCGGCAGTCGAAAATCCAAATTGATTTAAGGAGTCGGAGTCGGAGTCCGAGTCGAAAAAAATTAATTTTACGACTCCGCAGCCCGGTTATGTAATTAGTACAATTCCCCAGCCTTTTATTGCCCAAGGTTACTAGGGGATCCTATCATATGTCGCCTGGGGCAGAAGTCTCGTCAGGTTCAGCCACATTGTACCTCAACGAAGATTCATAACTCATTGCTCAGGGGTTGTGTTATTGACCTCCCCCTCTGAATTATATATCATACTATATAGTGAGGCTAGTAGTATTATTATATTATATATATATATATAGTATAGTATAATATATAGTATACCTGTATATATATATATAATATACTATTAAATATATATATAATATATATATATAACTATATATATATATAATCAAATATATATTAAATATATATATTATATTTATATATAGTATATATTATAATAAGTATATGATATAGTATATATATATATATATATATATATATATATATATATATAGTATATATATTATATATATAATATAATATATCATATAATATATATATATTTTATTTTGTATTGTCCTCTCCTTCTCCTCCCTC
>JABUQX010110958.1:0-15000 GCA_015478945.1 Trachelipus rathkii
TATATTAATATATAATAATATTTAAATAATATATATATAATTAAGCCCCTAGAACGCATTCTACCACTGATATATTAATATATATATTAATATATATAATAGTGATATGATAATAATATATATATGATAAAATATATATAATAATAATTGCATTATATATATATTAATATTACGTTCACGTGTTACTATCAGTAAGTATTATATGTATAGGTATGCCTATATTACTATAAAAATATATATATTATTTAACTTTATTATTTATATATATATTTGGCTAAAATAAACTCAAGGCCTTATACTATACTACTATATATTATAGTACTATATATTCTATATTATTACATATAATACTCACGAATATATTTACACTATATATATATATAATAGTACTATATATATATATATATATATATATATAGTATTATATATATATATATATATATATATAAATATATATATATATATTGCAATTTATATATAATTTATATATAGTATATTATATATATATATATATATATATATATATATATATATAAGTATAATATATATATATATATATATATATATATTACTAATAGTAAGTGAGCCTATACATATATAAATTTATACGTATAATAATATACTAACTCAAGAAAATATATAGATTATATAGTAATATAATATAATATATATTTATAATAGTATAGTATATATATATACCTATTAAATATATATATATAATTAGTACATATACTGATACTATATATAATAATATAATAATAATATACATATAGTAATAAAATAGAGATCACTCACTATTTATATACTATATATATCAATAAGGTATAGGCATCATAGAATTAGTATATATAGATAAATATAAATGTATATAATATATATATATAGTAATATTACTATATATGAGTATATATATATATATATACATAATAAGGTTATATATATAATGATATAATATATGATTCTATATAATATCTATATAATATAATATAGTAATATATATAATATTCGTAGATAATGAGATATACTATATATAAGATATATAGTAGTATATAAGGTATATAATAATATATACTATATTTAAAATTTATATATATAAATAGTATATAATATATATATATGTGACACATATATATATCAGAGAGAGTAGTATACTATTATAGAAGTCAGCTTCATATACATGATAATAGATATGAGACTATAACATATAATATGTTACGTATATATATAGCTAGTATATACTCGCTAATATATATATATCTTTGACTGTATTTATTATATACCCTGAATGAATCATATTATATATATATATGAACCTATATATATATACTATAGTACTATAAAAATATTTAGGATAAGTAGCTACTTATAATTATTACCATATATATAATTTAACTAGTAAAATATAATACCAGAATATAATAATAAATTAATATATAAATATATTAATAGTATATGATAAAATATTGTTGAGAGATGATAGTATATATATAGTTATATATTTTGTAATATAGGTATATGAGTAGATATTGTTATAGGATATAAGCCTCATAACGTTGTACATATATCTGCGGAATATAAACAAGACTACTAGCCAAATGTCGCAATATGTATATAAAAATGATATATAATAAAAATATAGAGATATTATAATAATAATATATGAATAAGTAATAGCTATAATAATGAGTACTTAGTATATAGACTATTAGAATACTTAGTATAGGTTTGATCAATATACATAATAAGTAGAATAGCTTATATATATATAAATATATTAGCTAGTATATATATATAATAGTAACTGTATATACCTTCACTATATGTATATATACTAGTGTAAGTATATACTAATACCTATGCATATATACAGCGAACATAGGGTGTGATAACTTATATATATGTTTCGCGATAGTAAACACCTTCTTCGCTAAAACGGTCGCATGCCTGAATCTCTTTCAGCTATAGTTCAGACAGCTTTCTACTGGTGCAAACTTCAATCAAGCTAAAAAATCAAAGCAGTGTGTGTTTAATACGGCGACAGATTTGTGATTTATTTTATTTTTTTTTTTTATTTTTTATTTTGTTTTTTTTTTTGTTCCTTGTTGGTGAAAAAAGGAAATGACCTGATGAAAGTGGTTCATTGAACAGGAAGTAGTAACGAATGTTGCTGCATTGGACGAAAGGAAGTCGTGTGGGGGCCTTCTGTTCAATCTACCAGTACAGCGATTATAGGTATGCGAAATGGTAAAGAATGTATTTTTTTGCGTAAACTAATCGGCAATTTGTAATATGTTTTCTGATATAAATGTAAATTCCACGAATTTTGGCCTCAAATCAGTGACCACCCAATAAGATATCGAAAATCGTGTTAAAAACGTTTACAATTCCAAAATTCTTCTTGTCTGAATTGCGCAAGATCAGGGACTTCGCCGTTCGCTTTGAAATTTTCTACCCGATACATGAGATGCAAGGAATGAGGGAATTTCTAGCTGAATGGGTGAAAGTGTCGCGAGATTCGACTGTCATACATATCACTTCCGTCTGTCATATCATGACAAGTATAATACAGTCTATCGAATGGAAGCGCACACTCCAATCTACGACAATACAGTCAGACAGCATTATTTTATCACGAAGAAATCATGTGCACAAGTACTGTGTTTTGGGATATTAATTGGACGTTTGATGGGTCGTAATTTTCTTTCGAAAATCTAATGCAACAGTAATTACCGGGAAAGAGTTACAGCGAGACATTCAGAAAACTACGTCATGCAATTCAAAATAAATGGTGGCGCAGTTTAGTCCTTGAATTGTGTTGGCCTGCATGATATTATTCGAAACGCATGTTGCTGGCGGCCACCAAATCACAAAGACTGATCACATATTTGCCCAAGCAGGCAGTTCGCAGAGAGCAATCACGCTTGATAGACCTTATTGTGAAGTTGCTAGTATGGTAGTGCCCGTTTAACACTAAGTGAACACCACTTGTTTATTGGCATCTACAAAGTAATGCCATGGGCTAGATCAATGCATATGATGATGAATGTAAAAATACTGTGCAGGGTAAGTTTCGTTCTTTTCCTGACTTTGCGTCGTTTCTTTGTGTTGGATGTGGAAATCGAAAAATTCTTACCCGAATATGAAACAAGTGTCTTTAATAATGGCCGAAATCCTGTAAAAGTAGTTTTCTTTCTTATAAAAATAATAGGTTAATTTAAAAATGTCTAAATTTTAAATACACCAAACCTAGATAAATGGGCTATAAAACATCTACAATATATATATATATATATAATTTATATAATGATATATAGATATATATTATAAATATTAATTCAGCTAATATATATAATATATATATAATATATAGTATATCTATTATTATATTAAATATAATATATATTCCCAGTAAATGATTATGTAATTTTAATCTTTGAGTGGATATAATTTTCACTAAATTTTTCTTCAATTCTACAAAATGAACAAACTAGTAAATATATTCCTGGAATTGTATAGTCTGGATGGATATATTAATAATTAATTAAGAGTTTCCAAAGTGGGAGAAGAAGAAGAAAGAGGGGAAGAAAGCATAAAGTATTTCAAAAAGTTTTTGAGAATACTTCCTAAATAAATCTATCGATGTCCGTTTCGAGAGAAAGAGAAACATTGTCTGTAATATTTTAATGGGGGAAGCAGGAACTTGGTAGGTTAGATTAAGGGTTAGGTTAAGTTAGGTTAGGTTATGTTAGGTTAGGTTGTTATGTCTTATTTAATTCGGTAGAGAAACTCTAAATTACAGTTTTTTTTTTTTTTTTTTTTTTTTTTTTTTTTTTTTTTTTTTTTTTTTTTTTTTTTTTTTTTTTTTTTTTTTTTTTTTTTTTTTTCGACACATTTGATCCGACTGTCTATCATTTTTCCCTCCTTCCCCCATTTTGGTCCTAGATTCCATTTTAAATTTTGAGAATTTTTCCTAATAAATTTCCTACATTCATTATACTTTATTTCTTTTATCTATATATTGTATGAACAAAAGAAACCTCCCACTATTTTTGCTGATTTTAAGTATTGTCCTAAGTAGTGAGGTTTTTGTTATTTCACATTAATAATTATTGAACAGCTGCAACTATGCAATATATTTCGACACACAACACAACAACAACACACTACAACAACAACAACACACTCGATATCTAACTATATATATAATATATATAATATAATATATATATAATAATATATATATATATATATATATATATATTATATATCTATGTATGATAAGAAACCTACCCTCACTAATAATATAATACTATAGATAATATATATATATATATACTATATATAATAATATATCGTAGAAATGCAATAACCTGCAATTAAATTGGTATAAATTTGGTCATTCTTATTAAATATAATTGCTGGAAGCTGAGTTCGTCTTTGAGCCTATCAGAGATCATTGAAGTTTCTATGTACATATTCGACCCCCGGTCTTGGTAATATCTATTACCACCATGCGCGGGTCCCTGTTTTGGGAAAGCTACGCACCGATGCCGAGCGGGAGAACACGTAGTAATGCTCACTCTGCTTGGCATACAGTAGAAGTAATTTATCGGGTTCTTCTTGTCCAGTCGTGGCGTAGTGGTCAAAACACTTACACGCTCATCTGCTTAGGATAAAGGAAAGAACACCAAAGTTGTGAAAAATCATAAGAGGGTATCATTACAGTATATATATTATATATATATTATATATATTATAATTATATATATTATAAGTATATATATAACTATATTATATTTACTAAATATATTATTAATTAGGCTTATATACTATTATGATTTATATATATATACTATCTTACTCATCCATCTTGCAAGATGCATGGGTCCTGGAGCATATAAACAGAGTGATCTTAAATTGCGGACACTCATTGTAAACGGCGAGATACGGCACACCTACAGTAAAACAAAATTACACAATAAAAACGAATCAGCGGAAAATTCTAAAGAGGGTTTTTTTTTTTTTTTTTTTTTTTTTTTTTTTTCTTGCATTTATTCGTTGAGAAATATTTTTAAAAAAAAATTTTTCAACCTTTAGGGGCCTCAAGCTGACGGGGGTACGCTCATTTAACTGTCGTCCACGCGGAGGACCGAGAGACCCCGATTTCCTGCCATCTTGCGGTTTCCCTATGGGATTCGCCGTTAGTTAAAAAAAAAAACAGATAATTTTACTTCGGTATTATTTAACTAAAGGAATACATAGGCCAGTGGTCGGCAAACCGCGGCTCGCGAGCCGGGGTGAGCCACATCGGACTCCTTTGGCAGCCTTCTTGAGTGTGGCATCATCTGCCGAACGAAAAATTAGATCCACGTGCGATTGACAACTTCGTGATGACGTGTCTTTTTACTATTTCATTTTTACATACTGTGAAAGGTTGTGTGGTGTATAGTGTCTTTATCTATTTAGGCAAGTGCTCTGGATGTGACTCAATGAAAAACATTTCCAGAAAAACGAGAGATGTCGACGCGTACTCAACGTCTATCATTTGCACGTGGTTAGACTACAATGTAATTGACTTGTCAGTAGCGCGTGCCCCCGGAGGAAAGACTAGAATGGTGAGTTAAAAATATCCAGAACCGACTCCTGCGAGTTGGCAATTCCTACCTACCTCTGTCCGAAAAGAGACCTGAATAAGGATATAATGTTGAATTTTAACAACCTGAAATAGTAATCCTGAACTCCCATATAATCACAGCATGAGAAATAAAACTAGACGTTATGCTAGTTCTTGTCGCTGATGGTCGGTGTTCTACATATATAGACGAACGGAATCTTTATTTCAGCAGAACCTTATAAAGTTGTGAAGTTTGCAGAAAGTATTATACATTTGTTGGAACGCAGAAATGTAGAATCGTTTGCTTAAAATTAAAAAAGCAACCACATAGCAAACGCTACATTAATAAACCTTGGATTTCATAGAGAAGGCAAGGCCTTTGTTCACATGAGTGTTTGTGTCAATCATTAGTCATGATTTAATCTTTATGGATACCTTGAACTCTAATTTTCTGCATTAAGATACATATCCTTAATGAAGTTTTAAAATATCAAGCGTTGTATCAATTACGCACCTATGTGTTTATACTCAGACTTAAGATTTTAAAGTAAATGTTGATTAGAGTAAGATTCAGAGGGCGTTGTGGAGTGAAATATGCTGTATTGTCCGCTCGCGCAGAAATATGAGATATAGGTCAATGTTGAAATGGGTTGGTTGGGACATACAGACAGGATCTGGAAACCCGAAGAAGTTAGTAACCGAAATAAATATATCACAGACGAATGTGGATGAGAGAGCTGGAGAGGAAGGGGTGGTGACCTCATGCGAAACGTAAACCTCATGCAGATTTGGAGGACTCCGCGGTTATTTCTTAAAACAAGAGAGCTTAGATAGTAGGAGTACCATCAAGTTAGGTTATAGAGAGATGTACCTAGCTACTATATAGTTTTAAGTTTAAAAAATTGGCATCTCAAGAATTCCAAATCGTTTATGTACTGGTGAATTTGGTCTCTAGCTGACTAATGAAGTTTGCCGACCACTGCCATAGGGCTAAACCGCAAAAGAATCGGCAGGACGTCGGTGGGTCTCTCGCCTCCCAGTGGACGCAGCGGGAGGGACTTCGTGCCCCGCTAGCGCGGTCTGCTCCCCCGTCGGCCTCGAAAACGCCCCCTAAAAGTGAGGGACCAAAAAATTCTTTTTTTTAAATATTTCCAAAAAGATAAAATGCAAAAGAGAGAAAAATAAATTAAAAACAACCACACTCTTAGAACTTTCCGCTGATTCCAAATATGTAATTTTGTTTTACTGTAGGTGCTAGCCGTTTCCGAGTTACATGATGTCAGCCTTTAGACCTCTGACGTCCTACCTGTAGAGGACGTATATCGGAATATAATATAGGTATACTATTACTATATATACACTTATCTATTACATACTAATTATATATTATTAAATAATATATACTACTATATATATAAAACTACCTATTAACCTATATATATATAGTATAGTATATATGTTTATATGTCATCATACTAATATATATATTTGTTAAATATCATATATACTCCCATATTATATAGACGCGTTTAATTTCGGTAAATAGTGGGACCCTTAACGCCGACACGGATCGTGGAGCTCGATCACAAAAGAGAATTTTCACAGGCTAGTCCTCGTCTCATAGATACATAGAGATAACTTGCGACGTTATTAGGGACGAAATGTCAAAAAAAAAAAAATCAAATAATCCTCCAAAACTCTACTATAGCTATTAGCGAAAGGAGGAATAACATTTTTTGGAATCCTGGTAAAAATTTTAGTTAGGAAATGTAAAAAAATAAGACAAAAAATTAAATTATTTTGATAATTATAGTAATATGAGGAGAAGCCTATTTAAGACCTTTATACGTTACACGTGTTAAAATAAATTAGACTTTCTATTTATTATGGTTTTGTTTGTTTTTTTAACTAAAGAAATACCACCAAGGGTATACCGCACCGATGGCAGGATCGGAGGTCTCTCGGCCTTCCGGGAATACGGGGTTAAGGACTAATTTCCCCCTCCGTGGCAGGTCTACGGACCACTCCGCTTTTGGTATTTTTGGTGGTCGGCTGGGGTTCTGCGCCTCGCCTACGGTGGGTATGGGAAACGTCCCCTTGTGTTCCCCGTCGCTTTCGACCCCGCTACATTGCCGTTGTAATAGCCTTTACAAATAATATATATAATAATTTCGCCCCCATTTGGACAGGTAAAAAAAAAAAAAAAAAAAAAAAAAAAAAAAAAATTCATTTTCGCACCCTTAGAACATCTATTTATGTACCATAGATGCACCTGTGAAAAAAAATTTTTATCCGAGCTCCCGTTCCGTGTGGGGGTTAAGTAATTTGTCCTATTATATATATATATATATATATATATCACTATATTATATTATATAATATATTAATTATATATATATATATATATGGACTATATATATAGATATATTATATATAGTATATATTAAATCATATATATATATATATATATAGTTAAGTATATATATATATATATACTATTATATATATATATATATATATATAATAATATATATATATATATTTAATATATAGCGTATAGTATGTCATTGATAACAATAATATCATATATACTATATAAATATATATAATATATAATTATATAAATATATATAATATAATATATAATATATATAATTACGTATCCTGAAAATTATTATGCATGTAAAATACAAAATACAGTTATATATATAAGTTTTTCGCTTTCTCTAATAATAATCTGTTGATATTCAGGTATATCGTATTATATATATATAGTATAGCCTATATTAAATATAACTATATATATATATAATATATATATATAATATATATATATATATAGTATATATATAATGTAAATTTATATATTGATATATAATCTTATAAAACGATGTTATCGAGACCATATATTTATCTTTTATACATATCGATATAAATATATATATATAAATATACTTATATATATATATATATGATATAATATCATAGTAAGTATATATATATATATAATATATACTATATATATATATATATATATACTACGGTATATATATATATATATATATATAACTATATTGATGGTTAATTTAAATTGTGGAACAAAAGTTTTACTTCATATAATAATGAAAATGTCTATAACATTATGCAGAAAAATTCTTAATAAAATTTTAAAAAACCCTTTAAATAAAATTTTTAAAGTGAAAAGCCTTTAAAAAAATATCTTAAAGGTAGAATAAACACCAAGAATGTGATAGTCAAAATTCACTCAACCTATTCATTAAATGGCAATAACCCTCAACTCCTTTTACAATTCTTACCGGTAGCATACTACACTTCTTACATGTTTGTGTCAGATGAAAGGTTACCTTAATTTTGAATTTGAGCCTTCGAGGAAGACTTGATTCGAATTTATTTAGTACATGATTTTTTCTTTTTCCATTATTTAACTTTACCAATTTCTTTCTTCTTCTTTTTTCCTCTTCTTTCTTTATCTTTTTATTTTCCGACGTTATGTTTTCGTTCATATAACTTTTTCATTCGAGTTTAAAAAATTATTATATTTTTGTACTAATATCGGAATTGAAGATTCTCTTAAATATATTTCCAACGTGTTTTTTTTATCTACTATTTTTTTAACTTCAAACTAATATGGATAATATATAGGTTATATATTATATAGGCTATACTTATATTTAATTATATATACTACTAATTAATACAAATATAATATATATGTATAGTATATAATGCAGTATATATATATATACCTCATATATATATGATATATATACCTATATATAGTGTATTATACTTTATATATATATATACTATATATATAATAATAATATAATCTACCGTTTTTGAGGAGACAAGATATATTCGAGATATGGCTCAAATCCGATCTTTTCGTAATAGTTATATGGGGTCCCTAGAACTAGAAATAAGATGCGTCGGTGAAAACATCTCCTCGTCAAATAACAAATTTTATAAATGTTTTTGTATGTTATTAAAAGCATTAGTAATGTAATAATAAAAAGAAATCAACTTAAAATAGTATTATATTGAGTTTATTGCCAAAAGTAACAAAAGTAAATAACAATGTTACTTGAAGAATTGAATTTAAATTATAAAATTTGCAAACTAAGCAATCGTGCTTGCTATGACTATTGAAATCTGATTGGCTGAGTATCAGAGGCATGTTTTCACTACAGCCAATTAGAACGCACCATTTGTAAAGAATAATTTTCGTTGAAAGCCATCCCGTCAAATAACAGAATTAATATCAATTTTACTGTTAATTATTTAAAACGAAAGGAATATCATAGGGTAGACCGCAAAGAAGATATCATGAGTCCGTGGTCTCTCGCCTCCCGGTGGACAACGGGGGGTCTCTGTCCCTCATCGGCTCGAGCCCCCTAAAAATTGAAGTTTAAGGAAATTTATATTATAGAAAGTATCTGGATAGCTATAAATATCTCTCTGTCTCTCTTCCTCTCTCTATATATATATATTTTATTATTATATTTATTACCATAATAATTTATATATATATATAATATATATATATAATATATATATATAGTAATAAATTATATAATATAATATTATAATACTATATAAAGTATATAGTAATATTATATAGAAGGTATATCGCTATCAGATATAATATATATATATATTAAATACTATAATATATATAAATAATAACAAATACTACGTATACACAAGCAATATAGTATAGTATAGTATATAATATATATATATATATTCGATATAAATAGGCTGTGTTATATATTGAATGTATAATTGTAGGGTATGAAATATTCGTAGTAGATAAAATAAATTATAAGAATTAAAACGGTAAAATGATCTTTATAAATAATTAACTTCATGGAAATTGTCAATTCGTGCCTGTCTATCATGGGTTCCAGTCTCTTTCTCAGCGCTTTAGCGCACTCATTTATTGGTGAAGCATATTTATTTTTTTCTTTTTCGTTTTTATTATTAGTTATTATGGTTATTATTATCGAATTCTATTCCTGTCGTCCGTCAAATATGGAAAAAGCTTATATATGGATAATATATATAATATATATAATATATATAATATAATAGTATTATACTATATATATATTTATAATATATATATATTAATAATATATAATATATATATATAGTATTATATTATAGTAAGCTGACGCTGGGTTTTATCGTATTTATAATTGGGAAAGGGAAAATGTAGTAGTTTTCAATACCTCAAGAAGTTAGTTCTTTTATGTTTATGTACTCCAATTAATCTTCCACATGCCTATAATACCTAAAATCTTTTTCAGTCCTTTGCATTTTTATAATTATCTTTTTCTCTAAATTTACCTTGGAAGATCATCCCGTTTTCTGTCACATGAAAAAGTTCTGAGATACCGTTAACATTGTATAGATATAATTAAAAATAATATATTTATACTGTTAACATAGTATAGATATAATTAAAAAGAATATATTTATACTGTAATGTTAAGGTGCTATTCAGTGGCGTCTCTAGACTTTGCGGGGCCACGGGGCGGCAATGACTTTGCGGGGCCCTGGTCGGTGTTTTAATAGAAAAACATACACCAAGTATAATAAAGCATTAAAATCTGCACAATAACAACTTGGTTCAAACCCTGGACATTGTAATGGGAATATATATATATATATGATATATATATATATATATATAATATATATATATTATATTTTATCCATTAGTAACTAAAATATAAATTATATACATATATAATACTTATAATATATAATAAGTAATAGTATACTATATATAGGTGAGGACTATAAATATATATATATAATATATATATAGTATATATAAAATGATAATGGGATTATTAGGTAGGTGCCCTACCCTTAAGAAATAACTGCTGCGGACTTTTCTTGCGGCTTAAGTCCATAATGTATGGTCAATCAAAATCTAATGAATGCGTGCCAAGTCTGTTTTTCTATTCGAAGCAAGAAGAGTCAATCTGTGCAATGATAAGTCCGGTTCTTGAGTCATGGTTGTTTCACAGTAAGTTTTGAATTGAGCTTCAAATTTCCGAGAAAGCCTTCTCTCTGCAGAGGCTACAGTATACTGGAAATAGTAAGGCGGATTAATTCTTGAAAAAGTAACATAATTATATTTGGATGACATCAACAACCCTAGTTTTTTTGACCATCGTTTTATAGACGATAGTATAGTAGGAGTCGTTTCTTATTTCCCCGTGAGGAGCTCGGTGAAAACATACAGCCTGAGCGCACGAGTATATAAGATTCAATATCATGGTCGATTCCCTCTCTAGCTTTAAAGAAAGGACTTTCCGAAATCTTTAACACTGTTTTCTCATCAAAAGTTTCATCAATTCATAAACTGCAATGGAAGGTCATTAATGATGATATATATAAATCCAAACGTGTTTTCATGTCAGCATCTTTAGATGCTTCTAAATCGTTGATGACAACTCATTCGCACTGCATCGACTATGACTAAAAAATAATTTATAATTTGAAAGTATTCTTCAGGTGATAGGGAGTGCGGGAAACATCGCTCTTTTTAAGTTTCATTAGGGAGGAGAAGCGGTAATTTTTAGAAATTTTTTGCGTCCTCGCGGGACATAATGTGCTTGAAATTGCGCATGTACATTCCCACTTTTCAGTCTCACTCTCTTCTGGCTGTTTACCAGTGGCCTGAGGCCGAATCCCACTCTGGGGGTGAACTGCGATTACATCATAAACAATTAATAGAATGAGCTTGGAGATGCTTAACTGCTACATCCAAAGCATATATTTACTTTGCCATAACCTATTAAGTTATGGTAGGTATTTGATAAGTATATTCAACCATAACAACCAAAAGACACTACGGAAATTCGTAAATGTCGTTATCTTCGTTTTTTCTAAAATGACTGACATTCACGTAATGCACCCACAGTCCTGTGGTAATGTTGCACAGAGTTTGGATAAAAGCATCACACCACGACTATTATAGCTGGATACCTTATTTCACAGATTTTACACGCATTCAATTTCTACACCCCATCCTGGTTTCTGAAGAGAAGGTTTTAGGGAAAATGGTCAACATGTGACTATCAAAATATGCCCCATCTCTCGCTGCGGAGCAAGAGAAAGTAGTAATATGAAAGGTCTCGTAAGAAACCAAAAAATGTCTGAGCCTGAACACAATGAAGAAGCGGCATCACCAGCTAGTGGCTTCCACCGGAAAAACTCTGCGAAACTTTACACCCGAAGTTAGCAGTTAAACAAAATCTCACAAATATGCCTATAATATATATATATTATACTATATATATATATATATATATATATACTATAATAGTATATATATATATTAATATAATATATATTTATATAATATAATATATATATATATATATAATATATATTATATTACTATGACTTTTCATGTTACATGAAAATATGCTCTGAATTTTGATCGAATGTCAAAAAAAAGTTCGAACAAAACGTTTAAGATATGGCCATATTTTGCCTTATGATAAGAAATAAAATTGTCAAAGTAAAACATAATGGAAAGGGGGGCTTAGTTTTTTGACCGTAATTTTATTTTTACTGATGCTTACTTTTTGTCGAAAATTGTAATAAAAATAAAAAATCTGCAAAAAAAATAAAAATTAGTAGCCTAATGTAAAAAAATTAGCTCAACATAACATGAATAATATATACTAATATATAATATATTATTATATTACCACTATATATATAGTTAATATTTAGTACTGCAGTATAATATCTCGTTATATATTTATATATATATATATATAATATATATATATATATTATTTTAGGTATAAATATAATAATATATATAATACTATAATATAGTATAATATAAGTTAGTATATATATATAAGTATATATATTTACACAGGCGTTCATTTTCATTATGCAAAACAACTTTTTATTAGAACATTTTCTTTATATTACCTTTTTAAATAAAATATCACTGAGTATGACAAAACGCCATGGCAACACAAATTCACCGTGAAAGTGGCAATCATAGACAGGCAAGCAGGGTCTGAGTTCCAGGTGTTGGAGTACTTTTAGAGCACATAATTGGTTAAAAATTGCCATAATTAGCATATTGATATATATATACTATATATATATATATATATATATATATATATAATATAGGTATAATATATTATATATATGATATATATACTAGTATATTTATATTATATAATACTATATATATATACTTTTCTCTGGTCAATGATTGATTGCATTTAATTAAAATAGTTTAATTAAATTAATTTTATAGGTAACAGTAGCAAGTTTTCTTGGAGGTACTAAAACCACTAGGCTGTTATATTGAAATGATTTTTATAGTTTTATACTTAATTCTAACAATTCATTAGCAAATTGTAGCCATAACAAACCGAGAGTCTCTAAATTCTTTTTTTCTTTGGCAACTTTATGAAACTCCTAAGAAACCACAATTTGGTTACAGAATTATCGTAACAATCTTGTAACACCCTGCTTGGCAACTGAACAAGTGCGTGAATCTATTGATTTAAAACGTTTCAAGGAACGTTCACAACCTAAAATTTTCGAGCCATCACTTTATATTTAAATTTCTGTCACAAACACAGTGTCTGAGATGTATAAATAGTATAGATGTAATTAAATATAATATATATAGTTATATTATATATATAATAAAATGAGTTCAAGGCAGTATATTCTATGGAATAAAGAAGTAAATTATAGGGTAAGAGTAGTATATTATATTACCCTACTATTATATATATATATATTAATTATATAGATACAATTTGACGACAGCTCATGCGAAATGGGGCGTTAAATCTGTTAGCATTTTGCAGCGAGGCGCCTTTATAAAACCAAGGCGCGGGCGCTTCCATAGGCTCGGGCCACTATATGGCCGCGGGGCCCTTATAAACGGGCGCGTCAGGGCCCGGGGCGATTGCCCCTGTCGCCCCACCCTAGAGCCGCCACTGGGTCACCGTGTTATGGTTCAAATTCAGAATTTCTTCGCATTATACCTTAGTTCCTAACTCTGTATAGGGGGGTGTTGTTCGTCTTTTTATATAGTACTCGTCGCATATTTTGGGATGTTTCCGCTCTCAGCTATCCTTCTTATATACTTCTTATATATATGGTGAAAAAGTAGAACAATCTACTATCAACTATCTATCCGAAATCTTGAACTAATACTATTTCGATCATGTCGCCATCTGGACTTTCCTCTAATTCTACTATCTATTCTCGCATTCCCATTGGCTTTCTCTAATCCTTCTCCAGCCCTTGAACTGTTAGATCACACTCATTATATTATCCTTATAAATATTAAT
>JABUQX010110958.1:22500-24256 GCA_015478945.1 Trachelipus rathkii
TTGTAGGAAATAACAGGTCTAGGTTAACAACTACACTCGCGCCCCGCGGTAAACGTTATACCATTAAGTAAGGTCTAGTAAGGTTTAATAAAGGTCTAAGTAAGGTCTTAATAAGATCTAAGCAAGGTCTAAATGCGATCTAAGTGAGCAAAAATAAGGGTGAAACCAGGTCTACGTATGTTACGTAAGGTATAATTGTATGTTCTACGTAAGGTTTAAACTGAGTAAAAACTAATTCTTAGTAACGCATATAAGATACATGAAGTAGGATTCTAAGTAAGGTTTAGAAATGTCTATGTAAAGTTTCTAGTATAGTTAATATGGTCTAGTAAGGTCAAGCACACGCGCGCTCGCTCGTAGGCCTCAATAATGTCTAGTAAGTTTTAGAAAGGTCTAATAGGGTCAAGTAGAAATAGTGATTCTCATAACGTACGGGTGAGGATATGATGATGTTTTTTTTTTATTTATTTATTTTTTTTTTTTTTTTTTTTTTTTTTTGTACAAAAAAATTCAAATAAAATTAATCTCTTATACGCAATCTTAAGTTGTTAAAGCTTGTTCTATCATTCAAGTATGTGAAATGGAATGCAATTCAATTGGGAGATCTACATTAGGCGCTTAATATCTATATACAACACTATATATATATATACTTTATATTATTTATAATATAATATATATTATTAATAAAATATATATATATATATATATATACTACTAATTATTATATATATAATATTATTATATATATATTAATTATTATATATAAAAATCATATATAATATATTATTATATATATATAATTATATAAAAATATATATATAATTATATAATATATACTATTAATACACATTACATATATATAGTATTTTAAATTTTAGGTCCTATTTGTTTTAAACACAGCAACTCCGTCGTTGATTTTTTTTTTTTTTTTTTTTTTAATAATTGTTAAATAATTATCCTAACAATCAATTTCAGTGGTAACGGACAGATTCAAAATTCGAAATATTTAATAATTTTTTGAAAATCACATTTATGGTTAAATATTTTTTCAAAGCAATATTCGAAAAGTACGAACGCTTACAGAAAAAAACCAATTACATATTTGGAAATCAGCGTAAAGCTATTACAAAAATGTAAAAAAAAAAATTAATATATTTAGGGGCTCGAGGCGACGGGGAAGGAGGGGGGGACGTTTTCCAACCCCGTGGGGGGAGGGGTTGGAGGAGACACCCGGAACCAAATCACACACAAAAGAGCGGGGGTTCGGAGACCCTCCCCGGAGGGGGGGAAATAGTCCTAACCTGTCGTTCCCGGAAAGGCCGAGAGACCCGCTCCTGCCATCTTTGGCGGTTTACCCTTGGATATTCCTTTAGTTTGAAAAACACCCCAAAAAACAAAACAAACAAATATTACTAAAAAAATTAATTTTTTAAAAATTATTTAAATATTTTTGAACTTTTTGGAATATGTTCGGTTAAACACGCAGAACTGGATATCTATCATTTTAGTCTGCAATATATTAAAAAGAACATCAGTCTTAATAAAAACTGAGTCATAAACCAAAAGAAGAAAGTAAGTTTTAATCATTCCGTTACACTGAAATGAATTTGTTAGGGAATCATATATAGACCTATATTAAAAAAAAAAAACAATTCAAAAATTGACGGAGTCGTAAAACAGATAAGGTCCTTTATATATATATATACTATATTTATATATATAATATATTATATAATATTTATTATTCTATATA
>JABUQX010110959.1:0-36346 GCA_015478945.1 Trachelipus rathkii
AATATAATAGAACACATGGTCGTATTTGAGTTTTTTTACTATACATATAAATGTAATTACAATTTACCATTCTAGAATTATTGATTTCAGATACTTATTCTTTAAGTAACTTAATTAAGTTTGTTGCTTACATAGTAGTAAACTATACTGTATAGTTATATATTACTATATGTTTTAGAAGGTTAATTTTGTAACATATAAATGAATATTGAATTTTACGCAATTTATTTCTAGAATTCTCTATGGAATTTTTTTTTTACCATTTCTTTTTGAAAGTATTAATATTACTTAGTAGTTGTTAAATATACTAATTTTTTGAGGTATTCTTTATACATGTAAGATGAATTGTGATATTGACATTTCTAGAATTGTTTACCAATTTTTAAAGTATTGTTGTTATTTCTGTAATAATATCTATTATTAGTTTGTTATGATACTATTTTGAAGGTTATTTTACTAATAAATAATATTGAAATTAATTTCTTAGAAAGGGAGAGGTTTTTCAAAAATTTTGTTGCGGGCAAAATTTTTCTCTCTACACTACCTAATATTAAGTTAAAGATAGCCATTTTTTGATGTTAATTTTTATCTTTGAAGTTAATCTTACTACAGAAATTCCTCTTTAACATGAACCCATTTATGAATAACTAATTTTTTCTAAATATGTGATTGGAGCTATTTCAGAGTAATGCCTTCTACAGTCATGGTTCGATTTACTAAAAGTATTTGTAAAATAAACCATTTTCTAGAAATTTTGAAAAGTTGTTTTATTTTACTCTTTAAGGAGATAGCTACCTATATATATTTGTATATTTAACATTTTTAAAATTAATCTATCAATATTGAATTATATAATATAACAAGAATAGTAGAGGTAATATCAAATATCTTATTATATTCAGTTCACTAGGTGTGTAAGTATTATACTAAATAATTGCAGTATAATATACTTTGGAACAGTGTTTAATTATACAACTAGATTTTAGTATTAATTACTAAAGAATCTTTGGCTAAGATTAACTTTAATTTACGAAAAAGTGAGTTGACGATAGGTATATTTTCTTTACATATAGTGTCAAGTAAATAATACTCTGCTTGTGTAGTGTACAATAGCATTGTAATACTTATTTGACTAATTAAATCCCAGGTTAGTTATAGGAGATATACTACAAATTATGCAGTAAGAGTAATACATAATTAAAACATACATAGATTTTTATGTTTCCATATTGAATCTAATAGCAATACATCCTTAATGTAATAAATTAAATTTGTAGTACTTAGTCTTATACAAGGAAGAACCGCTAATAATTTGTACAATTTATTATTTTTACTTGTAAAGTTAGATGTACAAATAATATTATACTTTCAACATTGTAGTATTGGGTTAAATTGGAAGTGTTATTAAGCGTAATAACAATTTATCAACTGTGATGAATTTTTAAAGTAATAAATAATATGATTACCGACTATTTGAAGCAAAGTTAAGAGCATAAAATTTGACTATTCTGTACAGATTAGCTATTTGCTAATAGATTTCAAAGGATGTTTGTTGGATGCTGATAATTGCATATAAATTGGAGAAACTTATTCTTTCCCTTAGTATAATATGTAGAAGCAACAAAAGCATAGGTAGAAGGACAGAGTAAAAAGATGTTGGGGGTGTTACAAGAGACTGTTGAAAATTAAGAGTGGGAGAGATTTCAAGCAGCAATCTCATCTGAAGACGAGCACTTTGCGCCAAATGTACATTTCTACTCAGATTGAACTTGATTGCTTTATAAAATATATAAACATAAAGTTCTTCTAGTTTTCGTATTTTGTGCAAATATGGTTATATAGCTGATATATATATATATACTTATATATATTATTAGGTTTAATTTTGATTAATATATTCTATATCATATATTATATATTATGTAATATATATCCTATAATATATATATATTATATATTATATATAATATATAGTCTATTTTTATATATATTATATATTATAATATATATATTATATATATATTGTATATTTTATATTATTATTATATATCTTAATATATATATTATATATTCTATATATATACAATATAATATATTATTATATATATTTATGATATGATATATATATATATATCGTATATAATATATATATATATATTATATTTATATTTTATATTATATTATATATATAATTAATAAAAACGAATTTTTTTTAAAAAATTGCAATTATAAAGAGAATTATAAAATTGAAAAAAATTATTTGTAATACTAAGAGCATAATTTACATCTCAATGAGAATAAAATATTAGACAAATCATTTGGCGAACAAACTATCCAGTGTCGAGCTTTTCGATGTTATAAAATATAATACTCATGAAATTAGAATACGGTATTTATTGCAGTCAACGATTACTATTAAATTAGTACAAAAATATAATTTAATTAGTGTGTCAACAGCTTTTGAATTAGCGAGGAGCAAACTGATGAATTTATCGCAGCATATAATCTTGACGATTGACGGTTTCAATCTGTTTTCACCGGAGATGCTAACTATGAAAGGTTGACGTCTTTCTTTTTCTTTGTTATTTGAAATAACTTCCTGTAAGTTTGATCCTTCCTGCAAAGGGAATGATCATTATTATAAAAACAGTATAAAATTCAATAATGAAGATACATTATCCGCCTAGCTAAATCCAATTTCCTTCATAGACAAGGATATACACTAATCAACAAATCAAACATATATTTACAGTGTATCAGTTCATTGAAAAAAAATGGTAAGAGGAATAAAAGACTATTTCATTTATGAATCTGGAGAAAGCATATGACAAGGTTTATCGAGTGGCATTATTGCAGGTAATAGAAACGTATGGCGTGATTGTTAAGTGAGAGTAGAAGAAAGGTGAATGAGGAGTTTGGTAGGAGAATGTATGTGATTAGCAAGGAATATAAGTTTTTTTGGAAGATAGTGGCAAAATACAAGAGAGAGAGTACCAGGAGGTTTTCAAGATAAAAAATAGGAATAGTTAGTTAAATATTCAAATCAACACTTGTTCAGTGTCAACGCATTAATTTTTCAGCAGCCGAGGACTGGTCTTAACTCAACCATTATCTCTTATCTATTTTACTTTTCAATACCTCATTTTTCAGACCCTGGCTAAATCTCTCTATCCAATGCTCTCAATTTAGATTCCAACACACTAACCAATCATTTCTGCATATATTATGGTAGGCAAAGCGCTTCACTCACTTCTCATTTCTCCAAAATTAAAACACGATTTTCTCTGCACAAGCCATCTTAATTCTTCATCACCATCCATAATAATATGTTGATATAACCAAGGGGACATAAAAGTCCCGCTCACTCCGCTATATATTATCCAATGCATTGTTGACACATTTATTCTTACATCACGCTCTATAAAACCATCGTCATACATTACTTTAGCTTTCATTCAGAAGCCTTACACTCAGTACCACATATCATCTAACCCCTGCCATACTTAGCCATAGGGCTTCTCTTATTAATTCTACTCATGCATAGCGTTGCAAAATTTATGACTCTAAATACTTTATTATTTTTCCTCATTTCAGGAAGATCACTTTTTATCTATAAGATTTGTCCAATATTCCTTATCCTGCCTAAACGCACCTTGTTCTTCTACAATCAGTCCTTCTCACTCGAGTCACTCTTTGTTTTAACACTTATAACCAGCATTATATCTTCCTACAAACACTCAGTAACTAATTCCTGCGCATATGTTTTACATTCCCTAATCTCCTTAACATTATAAAATGGGTACTATATTGGCTTTGCTCCATCCGTCAGAAACTATTGGTGGTTTTTGTCTCAGTTACTGGTTTCTCGCTCCATCCTTTATTGGTGTTGCGTGTATGTGCGAGTGGGAGTTACGTGGTGCCTGGCAGAAGTTGCGGCTTATTTATCTGACTCTCTTCTACGCTAATGCTGAGCTCCTCACGCTACTTCCCGCTCAAGGCAAGCAACGCGCATCTGTCATGGTAGAGTTGCAATTATTGCACCTTACGGCAGTCCATCATAGTCCAATATAGACGCCCTCTTTCTACTAGATAACCAGATGTATAGTTATTCTCTACTAAGACTCAGTAAGATCTAATATCACCCAAAATGTCTGTAACGTCAATCCGCCTATGGTCTACCTTTATAAGTGGTACTATTATTGCTTCTCATCCGCTATCACATCACCTATACATCCATATACGCTTTATTACATAACCTTGCAATCAAATTTTTAATTTACAATCCTCGAATCGTCTGTGATGCTGTGATATCACAATAATTTCATTTATACCGCAGTATTTACCATTACTTTAACTTTCTCATCTACTATCTACCTCCTCCTTGTCTAATGACCGTGGCATTTCCCAAGATACATATGTCCTTCGTTGCACCATCGAGACCACACACCATTACGCTTGTTATATAGTATTAATATTATATATATAAGAAAAATACGATTAATATATATATATATAATATATATATATATAAATATATATATATATATGATATATATACTTATATATATTATAACTACTAGATATATATATCTCTAAAGTACAATGTGTTCGTATGGACAATCTTAGGGGTGGTGCTAGGTGGAAGAAAGAATTGATAAGTGTAGGAATGAAACTTATTGAGGAGTGGTTGTGGTGTGGAAGAAAGGTAAACGAGAGAAATAAATGAAAGTATTGAGATGTTTGGTCATGTGGCAGGATGAATGATAGTCGGTTTGTTAGGCGGATGTATAGTGGTGAATGTGTTGGGAACCGCCCGGCTGGAAGACCGATAGAAATAAAGTGGATATGAGTTCATAATCGAATGTTTGCAGGAGAGAAATGTGAGTTTGGCAGAGACGAGAAGAAAGGTGCATGATAGAAGAGAATGGGGGTGTTGTAAGGGGGTATGGTTGTGGCCCACCTGGGCAGGATGAACCCTACACTTGACGATTTACAATAGTTAGGGTATATTCGGTCCCGTGATGCCTAGCTGTGGAATTTTTTCTAGATTGCTGACGAATTCTTACTAATGTAGATGGTAAGAGGGGCTGAGGTAAGGCCTGGGCTTTTCTTTTCGATCTTTTGGTCATATTGCTCCTAGATTTTCTTTTTTCTGATTGCATGTAACGCACCTTGACTGCCCAATGTTGGAAAAAAAGGTAGATAAGAATAATATATATATTATAATTTATATATAATATATATATATATATATATATATATTAATTACTATATTACTATATATATATATATATATATATATTAATATATATAGATATATAATCTTTCAGTGTGCTATATATAATATATATATATATATATATATATAATATAGTATATATTATACTATTAACACTTACAGGAAATTTCTTCATAAATGAGAGTCTGTCTACAGGAATTTCTTCAATAAATTGAGAAAACTTTTACTTCCTTTTCTGATGACTACGTTTCCTTGTGGCAAAACTAAAGGCAACAGCAAAAGGGCAGCACTTTCTGACGTTTCTGAAAGTGATATTCGTTTGCTTTAATTTTTTCCTATTAAGCAGATGAAAATGATTTGTGAAGTTTTTATTACAAGATGCATTAGCTTTGGAATGTATGTTTTATAGAGGTTGTCAGCGATTATTATACATGGGTTTGTTAGCACACAAGTAATTCAATTTACATGAAGTTTTCATAGGATCATACCTGGGTCACTTTCAGAAATTAATTGCTTCAGCTTTGCAAACTCTTCAATAGCAGCAGCACGTTTAAGGTCAGGGAGTTTGGTGAAGAGTTCTTTTGCAAATTTGTCTAAACCGACATCTAATCCGTCATGTATTGCAGTGGGTATTAGGGCCCTAAAATCCTCATTAATCTGAAATGTAAAAAAGGATTAATAGTTATTACTCAAAGCTTTGATAAATAATCATTATCACAATCAATAAAATATTTGCAACATGCAGACATTGTCAGATCAGGAAAGCATCACTTTTCAAAGTAAACAAAGCAACTACCGTAATGAGATAAGTTCCTAATTGGTGATACTGTCAGTCAAGAATAAATGGTCAATTAACATATGAGCCTAAAGTCCAATGTTCGTATATTTAGTAGTGTAAAGCAATTGCCTTAGACCACTGGAAATGGTTCCCACATTTCCATGTGGATTGGGCCAATTGCTTTATTGTACGTGTCTTAAAGGAACTTACCCACTCAGACTTAAGTAAACAGGGCCATTGTTCAAGGACCTGAGTAGTATGCAAATCCTTTATATCATTTCGTCGATGACCAAAGGACAAATGCCATTTCTCTTGAACTAAATCAGCAGGAGATTCATTTTCCTGTAACCATAATTTCCAATTCTGAGAATGTTCCCCTTCAGAATCTGCATTCAATGTTTCCTGAAAAAAGAAATGCACATATTATTAACATTTCATTGGGCAGTGATGGTAAGTGCGGCAGTAACCCTTATATGAAGTAAATAATACATTACTTACTGGTAGTTCAGCCCTTTTCAAAATCTTTTTGTCATGTGGTGATAATTTCTTCCGCCAATTTTTAAGTCTTTGATCCAATAGACCAGAAGAAGGTGAACATTTAGAAGCAGGCAAATACCACAGTTGCTATGAGAAATAAATGTTCAAAAAAAAATAAAAACAGAATATATATATATATATATGATATATATATTATATTATATATATAGTATATATTATATATATTATATTTTATATTCTTATAATATATATATAATTATATATCTATATAATATATTACTATTATATATATAACTATATATGCTCCCTCTTGTATCCCCAGACTGGGTGAGGTGCTAGCAACCTCTAGGAAGGCAAAGGAAAGTAAAAGAAGAAGGTGACATAAGTCGAAAAGAAAGCCCCCCCCCTCCCGATACCATCCCCTCCTACCCTTAAGTGGGAAACTGTCACGGCAGAAATCCGCCCTGAAGCTTCATATATCGTGACAATCACCCACTGTGGTAATTCGTCAAAAGCCTGGTTTATCCATTGGGCCAAGCCCACAGCCACGCTCCCTCGAAAAACCACGTCATTCACTCCTACCATGCACCATTCTTCTCGCTTGCTCCACATCAACATTCCTATCACTCAGACATTCTTTTACGGCCTCACCACTTCTTCTTTGGCCTTCCAGCCGGTCCGTTTCCAACACACTCACCTCTATATATCCACTTAACCAATTGACTTCCATCCATCCTCTCCACATGACTATACCATCTCAATACACTCTTATTTATACTATCATTGACACCTTTTTTTTACACCACAAACCTCTCTAATATGTTCATTCCTCATCTTATCAATCTTTCTCACACCTAAGACTATCCATCTGCATAGCCTGCAACTTAGATCTACACTTACTATTCCACACAGTAACTTCCCTAAATATATATATATAGCGTTATAATATTAATAGTAAATATATATATATATATACTATATACTATTATATTATATATATAGTTATTATAATAACTAGATATATATATATAGTATATTATATATAGTATATGATAATATCCGGTAGCGCTCCATTATATACTATTCTATAACAATATTAGATACATAATATAATTACATATGGTCTTAAATCAGATTAAGTGTCAGCGTATCTTCTTGCTGCTGCTAGGCATACTCCTTTTTTCATGTAGTGTCCAAAATAATTCCAACTCATTTTGTCTACAAAATGTCTGGCTTAAACAATTCTTCTGCGCAATCTAGGACGCCTTTTGTTTCTTCTACAGAGATGATAAATGCTTGGTTCTTTGAGATCTATTAACTTTGCAACATCAAAGCTTCTAAGTTTCTCATAGTCTGATATTGGCAGCGTATCATCAGAAGAGGAAGATGAACATGATGGACTGGAAGGTGAAAGATGTTTACACTCACAATTTAGCTCATTTGATAGACGTTTCTCAGCATTTACAGAAACAGATATATTACTTTTCTGTTGAGAAATTAGAGATCTTAATTTTGCAAGGTGCCCAATTATTGGTACTAAATCTTTTAATTCAGCTGGTTCCAACTGCATCAAACTTTCTTCACCAATGCATTGCTCTTAATAAAAAAAAAAAAAGTAAGAGGAATCTTACTATAACGTAGTCCTTCTTTTGACTAAATAATATTGCATACAATCTGAATACCATAATGATATATATTAACTATATATTATATTATATGTATATATATATAATATTATATGTATTATAATTAATCATTAATTATATATATATATAATATTATATATTATTATAAAAATAATATATCTTCATACAATCTTAATACCATATATATATATATATATATATATATAATGTAAAATGGGGGAAAATGGGTAATTTTTGAAGATTTTTTTTTTTGTTGAATCAGATATTTAAGTTAGACCCATGTTTAAATATTTATTTTCAAATTTAAAGCTTTGTAAATGTTATAGCATAACGAAAATATAAAAAATGTAAAGAAAAATATTTTTAGCAAATTTTTGAAAAATGCAATTTTACACTTTTGTATATGGTATTAGTCAGAAGTGAGAAAAGGGTATTTTATGGTAATTTCAGTGAAAAGAGGAAGCTAAGTACGAGTCAGATGAAAAATGAAAGGTATGTTAGGGGATACAGTGAGGGTGAGAACACTAGAAATAAACAGAATAGATTAGGTTACATAAAGAGGTGTGATATATTTGGTTAGGAGTATCACTTATGTGAAGTATTGTAATTCATATATGGCTGATCAAAGACATGTAAATATGGTGTTAGAAAAGAGGCCAACTATGAGCAGAAGGATAAATTTAGGTGGATATGGGTATAGTAATTATGGTGGTTGTCAAGTTCGTAGAATAGATAGAGGTAGTAATGTAGATAATGTAGCAATAGAAGTAAAGAGTAATAGAGAAGAGAATGAGGAAATAATGAAGGCGATTTAGGAGATATGTGATATGAGTAGAGCATATGAAGAAGACACAACAGAGAGTAAGAATGAAAATAGAAGAAAGGAGAGTTCATAGTTATGTGTTAGACAATAAGTGGTAAATGAAAAGAAGTTGAGAAGAATGATGGATGTAGTATAATATGGAAGTGGTGCACAGTAGTATGTGGTGAGTGCTGGCTATGTGTAGAAGAGGCTTGAGATGAAGTATAGAGTGAGAGACTGTGTTTGAGGTTAAGAGAAATGTAGATGTGAAGGGTAATGTTGATGGGGGTGTAATAAGATTCAGGGGATTTGAAGGGGGTAAAGATGATATGATGAAGGTGGTGGTGTTGATGTGGAAGAGTTTAGAAATGTAGAAAAGGTGAGAGATAGGTGAGTGGCGAGAAAGGTGATTTTGACATATTGTGCTTCGTGACTTGAGTGATATTGAAATAGTGAGGATGAGGATTAAGAAGTAATGTGAAGTGAGTATTGATTAAAGAGTAATTGTTAGTGAAAGTAATATTTATTGATGAAGATGAGATGGATAGTGGATAGTGAGAATAAGTCTATTGATGGTGGACAAGGTAAAGTGTAGGTGTTGAGTAGTATTGGTGAAAGTGGAAGTGTAGTGTCGTATAGTGACAGGAATAGATATGAGGGAACAGAAGGTTAAGAAATTTGTATAACAGCTGCTCGGGCTAGAGATGCACATGACATCCTAATATTGGGTTTTTTACCATATCACATTATTAAGCATATGGCTGGAACGATCATGACAGCATGAATAGAATCAATATTCCCATGCTGGATATATTAATATAGTAGATATATTATATATATATAACTATATTATATTATATATATTATAATATATACTCAACACTATTATTAGGTATTAATATATATTTATTATTATATATTACTATATATCTATATCATTATATATAATATAATATATATAATACTATAATATATATACTATTAATATTATATTATATATTATATTATTATTATATAGTATTATGCATATTTTGTACATTATAGATACTGTATGCGGAAAATAATTTCGTGGTTAAAAAAAAATTTTAAGTTCAAAAAAGTTAAGTAAGTTTAGTTTTTTAAGACAATTCTTTAAGCGCAAGCTTTGGCATTAGAGTTCAGGAAGCTTGCTCCAACGTGAACTCTTTAATATTGGCGGTCTCCTCGAAAAAAAACTCCTTTTTTGAACTTATGAAATTGTTTTTAGAAAAAATTCATTTTTTTAATGTACATAATGGAATATTATATTAATCATATATATATATATTATATATATATATATATATATATATATATATTATATATAATATAATTTAATATATTATATATATATATATATATATATATATTATATAGTATAATATTATATTATATTACCATATATATTATTCCAGAATAATTTGATCTTAGCATTTATAAAATTTAATTTTTCCATACAAAGGGAGTCCATTGTTTGATAAGAATCTTTTTGAACAAAAATGTCATTTTCAGGTCAGTATAATATCATAAAATTAAAAAAATAAAACTTGCGCCTATTTTTAAGTGGATAATCAGTCATAGACTGGGAAAAAATTTAAACAATAAAATTTATAGTAGACTGGCTGTAATATTTCATGTCATTTGATAAATAAAGTCATAATGAAAGTATATATTTAATGATCAGGCTTGGGTTGGAAGTACAATAGTACTAGTACTTATGTTATTGTACTTGTATTCTTTATAGTATCTTAAAACCATGTACTTGATACTTGCACATATTTCGTACGTTAGAAATTCGCAAAGTTATTGCAATATCTTATTTGGCATTTTCAACTTGCAAATTTATTTATTTATTTTTTTTTTTTTTTAATTTTCGCTATTATTTTCATCTTATTTTTTATAAATGTATTCTAATAAATTTCCATAGTTTACGAAATATAAAGTATGTCATTATAAATAATATAATTTATTTATATATATAATATATATATATTATATATGATTTCTATATATATATATATTATATTATATAATAGTATTATATAATATATAGTCTATATATAGTAATATATAGTTGCACCTGGGCTCCGCTTATATGGGGAGTCCAACATTTCCAGAAACTAAGCCACCGTTCGACTGGGCGGAGCCATTAGGTTTTAATGGCGGGATATGTGGTGTGTTCTTTAGGGAGTTGTTGAATGGGGCACTAGAATAGGTGTGTCAATCGCTTCAGTGATCAGTTCAAGCATCTTTGGCAGTAGTGCAACGGATCAGTTTGATGAGGTTGGAATATATCTGTTTACATTTTGCAGGTTTGGGTGATATCCGTGATTCATTAGGGAAGCGGAGATTGTGTCTTTTCATGGTAGTGTGCCTTGTGAAGGGATAATCAGGAAGGGTTATGAGGTCCTAATTGTTGGGTATGTTGTGTTCAGGTAATGTACAGCGAAATGTGGTGAAAGGTTTTGGAATAGAGGGTGTTATATTGGGGGGGGATTTAGTTCTAGCTAGTAAAATTCGCTCTATACCAGCTGCAGAAGCAGGGAGGGAAGTTTTAGCGATGCATTTGGTGTTCTTGTAATAGTTATGGACAATATTGGATGGGTGAGATCTGGAGTAAGACTGGAGTTCCTATATATCCAGTGACTTTGGTCAGTAATTGGTGGATTATTTGTTTCTTCATAGGCGGGTGCTGGATAGGGGTGGTTTTTTAGTGCGGCTCTGTTTATTCGTATTCTTATGTACGTTAGTATTTCTATTAGTCGGGGAGGTTGAGTGTGATATCAGACTGTAGATTCATATTTGATTGTATAGATCTTGAAGAATTTGTTTGAATGTTGTTGACAGGGTGTAGTTGTTTCATTACTGAAAAGCTGTGTTGGAAAAAAGGAATAAGGTTCAGAGGACATTTAATTTCTTGTTTTCTGATGAAATTATGTTGTCTGTTTTGAAATGTGGGTATAAGGGTGAGTGGGTGTCGAAGGTTATTCCAAGTATTTTGGGTGTTTTGTTTAGGGGAATGGTATGGGGCTGTTTAAGGGTTATGGTTGGTGGGGATGGAATTATTGGCTTCTGTCATGGTGATCAAGGTGATAGATTATTTCTCTAGCCGAGGAGGAACATTCTGTTTGAAATGATAACTCTAAGCTTTGTCGGTGATTTAAGTAATCTGAGTGTAGTTTGTGGAAGTGGGGTGACAGCGGGCTGATATGAATTATCGTTATGTATTCTATGAGTGTTTATTAAATTTTTGTTATTTTTGAATGGAGTTTTGGAGGATAGGACATGACTTGCATGTAAAATCAGCTGAGAGAGAGAGAGAGAGAGAGGAGAGAATTTTTCTTGCTTTCACCTATATAGTATATATTATATAATTTATATATATAAATATAATATATATAATACAATATATATATATTTATAATATGTATATATATATAAGTACGTATATATATATATTATATTATATATATTTAGGGATGTGCAGTATTGTATTAAGCTAACTATTGGCCCATTTTTGTTACGCATTGGTATTTGGCTCCAAAGGGGTTTGGTATTTTCCACACAGGTATTTAGGTATTTTGGTAATATGTGTCAATTATGTTTCCTGTTCAGTCCTTATAAATGTGTAAAACAAAAAAAAAAGGCAAATAAATATGTTAGTAAAATATTTAAAACATTATACTAAGGTTACATAATTTTGGTAATAAAAGATGATTAATTTAAAAAATGAATGTCATAAATCAAGCCTAAATCAAAATTTTATAGAATGTTTATTTACAAAATATTTGATGTTAATTGTTAGCCTGTTAAAGAATTACGTATTAAAAGCTTATCTAGTTTTGCTCATATTATATGACAATCACTTTTGACCCAAAAAACTGCCCTATCATCAATTACCCCACCGGGCTCTATATATATATATGTATTATTATTATATTACTATATATATATATATATATATATATATCAGTATATATATATATAACTAGTATAATATTATATATATATATATATATTATATTTAATATATGATTTATGGCGATTCGTATTTATATATATAATATATATATATATATATATATATATATATTTATTATATATATAATATATATAATTATATATATATATATAATAACTATATATTACTATATATATTAATCATCCTCGTAGAAACGTGTCTTGCTATACCACGGTTGGTAAAAGGATGATAAAACAAAAAAATTAATACAAAAATAAAATTAAATATCTGTAATACATCTCAGGGCTATATTAAAAGATTAATATAAAAAAAATAGATATGCAAAAATAAAATAAATTCTGAATAATTAGATTACAGTTTAAATATGTAAAGTACTAACAGTACCGATGACAGGTTACATGGCATCATTACAATGTTAAAGTTTTAATAGATATTAAGAAAGAAATAATTTTTTAGGTTTAATAATATACTTGATAATTTGTTTTTCATTATAGAAACTTTTTTAATATAAGTAATATGTTAGTATGTATGTAATCAGTGGCTTTCCTACTAATTAACAAATAAAATCTGTATTTATATACATCTGTAAATAACATATGTCAAATTTATATATTATTATGATAATAATATCTGCTTGCAAAGGTAAAAATTCTAATACTTATTGATTTTCCAAGGTGTGTTAAAGTTATATGTAAATGTGCTCTATAATGCGCAGGGATATGACCATAATCCCAGATCTGCAGATCCTGGATATATATTATATATATTATTATATATTTAAATATATATATTAATATATATATTATCTATATAACAATTATAGATATATATATATATATATATATATATATATAATATAATATATTTATAGTGACCGGTTTTTTACCGATCATCATGTTTTTTGAATCTTTTTTGTGTTTTATTTTATATTTTTCTAGTATGATCATAACACAATTATAAGGTGTAAATCATGAATTCAGAAAATATATAGGTATGTTGTTTTACTGACTTTTAGTACAGTTTTAAAAAAAAATTTTTTTATAAGAACACGTCAGGGTAACCGCAAAGATGGCAGGATCGGGGTCTCTCGCCTTCCGGGGTAAATGAAGGGTAGAACATTTTTCCTGCTCCGCGAGTGTCTGCCGGATACCCGCTCTTGTTATTTGGTGTCGGGGGTTCTCGCTTCCACTCGACTTAATTTTTTTTTATTTATTTTGTTTTTACAAGTTTTTTTTTTTGTAAGCTTTATATGCTGATTCAAATATGTAATTGGCTTTTCTGTAAGTATCGTACTTATCTGAGATATTTCATTTTGATTTTTTTTTTTTATATTACCAATGATTTTAAAAAAATTATTTAAATATATTCGAACTTTTTGAATACATGTCCGATCCCACTTAATCATTTTAGTAGTCATAGTAACTAGCAATATGTGTAATAAACAAAACAAAAAAATAAAGCCTTACCTTTGGGAGCTTGCCACTAAACAATTTGTTTAAAAAACCTAACTTAATTCTTAACTTTCTGAAGTTACGAAATTAGGAACATTTGGAAAATTAGGGAAATAAAGTTTACAGCTCTCAAAGTTGTAAAACTCCCTAGGGTTTGTTATTAAAAAAACAAATTTTATTTTTTTGTGAAAATCAAGGATATACTCTAAAAAATAAGGTAATACTTTAGCTTTGATTAAAAATTTGTTATATATATGAATTGTTTTATTTTCCGATAATCGTAGGTTATTGGATATTGTTGTTACCCAGTCTAATTAAAATAGATGTTTTGTTCGAACACGTTAGGGCTCGGCACTGCTTTTGGCAAATTTACATTTAAATTAATTTATTATCAAAACAAAATATTTGTTTAAATAGTTACGTATATATTAACTAAAATGTGTTATTAAAATAATAATTTGAAAATTTAATAAAATTCAAACATTTGAATATATATATATAGTTATATATATAAGTATATGTTACTATATATATATATATATATAGTATATTATAGATATATATCGTATTATATATATAAATATATCGTATATCACAAGCTGTTTATCCATAAACGCCCAGAGGGAATATATACTATATATATATTTAATATATTAGTATATATTATTTATATCTTAATATATTATATATATTTATAAATTATATGTCCCTATATATGATATATATATAATATATATATTATATATATTTACTATACTTATATAATATTAGTTGCGACACTTCTCATGGTCTATATCCATAATACACGTATTTCCAAGTAACACTTAATTTAATATCTTATTATCCTCCTTAGCAGAGAAGTCAAATACCAACGGATTCCCACTTTTTTTTTTTTTTTTTTTTTTTTTTTGGCTTATTCATCGGAAATATTTAAAATTTTTTCCCCCCATTTAGGGGCTTGAGCCGACGGGTGGACGAGGGGGACATTTCTATACCCTCCAGAGGGGAATGGTGCGAGGACTCCTCGCGAGCACCCTAAAGAGGGGGGTTCGAGTACATGTCCGCCGGAGGGGGGGATTGTCCCCCGTCGTCCACGCGGGAGGCCGCGGACTTCGATCCTGCCATCTTATGCGTTTACCTTATTGGTATATTCTCTTTGTTGAAAAATACCCAAAATGTTTTTTTTTGGAATTATTATTATTTATTTATTTAACTCAAGCCATACCAATGGGAAAACCGCAAAGATGCAGGGATCGGGGTTCTCGCTCGCCGGTGTACGACGGGGGGACTAATCCCCCTCCGGGATGGCTCCGTGAACTCTCGCTCTTTTTGGCTTGGTGTCGCGGGGGTTCTCGACATATCTCCTTCCGGGGTAATGAAAGGTCCCCGCCTCCTGCCCAGTCGGATCGAGCCCGCCCTAGATGGGGGGAAATAATTTTTAAAATCTGTTGGATTGAATATGCCAAAAAAAATGTCGATTTATCGAGATCGCATAAAAACTAATTTTGATGCCTTCCGAAGAATTATCGGCTGATTTGCCAAATATATAATTATGTTACTGTGGACCTGCGTTTCTAGTTACATTTACTGTGAGCAATATAGAAAATCTGACCATATATATATATTAGTATATTATTATATATATATATATTAATTATTATTATTATATATATTATATATATTATATATATATATATGATATATATCATAATCTATATATTATATATATTATAATATATATAATATACTGATATTACACTTATTGTGGACACAATGAATACACAATGGGAAGAAATAAAACTAAAAAATTAAATAAAATGAATTTGAAAATAAATCAGGTTTGAAGCTGCAAAAACTCAAAAAAAGTAAAGTTCTTTTTTTATAGCAAAGTCAATTTTAATTTTTCTGTACCTATAAATTCAAAATATTACACAAACAATTGCCAATATCTAATTAATTTGAGGACCCACTTGGACGTTTGCCTGGTGGGGATTAATTTATAAATGGATTATCTTAAAATTATCGATATCTGACACATTAACTTAAACCGAACTATTACCTAATAATAATGAAGAATAGCGAAAACGAAAATCGGCAGTCTCTTGAGGATATTTACAAGCACCTTTGAGAGTTTTGAAATTACTGAATAGCTTTTTATAATTAAAATTAGTGGGCGGTGCTCGTTTTAGGACATTAAATTTAAAATGAGTTATATATTAATTATTAGTATATATTATATATATATATATTATATTATATATATAATATATATTTTATATATACTTATATATATAAATTATATATATAATATATAGTTATATATATATATATTATATATCATCAAACAAAGCAAATCTAACAACATGTTAATGTCACTTGCTTAAAAAAATTTCTATTATAACCAGGATATTTACAACACTTTGTTTATTTTATTTATTCAAAGGAACGTGGTAATGCCTTAAAATCGTAGGCATTAAAAATATTTTTTGATGTGACATATCTGTTGTAATTAAGATATAATTAGCTCAAAACTTTGACATACAGACATTTAGGAAGCAATAGCAACTTAAAAGATGTAATGGGAAATTGATTATTTCAGCATTTTGACAATTTTAAGAACAAAGATAAAATTCAAATGTCGAAATTCAGAAAACAAAATTCTTTGGACTACTTTCAAACTAAATGATTCGTTAAGTTGAAGCATATTGAAAATACTAAATTAATTAAGTCTCTCTTTTGTTTATATTAATCTAATAATGTAAAGTTTAAATTATTGTATATACGAATTTTATAATTTTTTCTAACAGATATTATTATATATAAATAAGATTTAAATAAAAGGATAGAAATAGTTGAAAATAAAAACTTGTTTATAGACAATTTGTGCACTTCCTTAGCGTTACAAATGAATAGAAGATATTTTTTAAAAGCGGAAACTTTTGATGAATAACAAAAATTATATATATATATATTATATATAATATATATATATATTATATATTATATATTATATATATTATACTAATATAATATTATAGTATATATATATTATTATATATATATATATATAATATATATATATAGATACTTACGGCACTTTCCTTTAAAAGGATGTTACATAAAAAATACAGAAATCGAAAGTAATCTCGCTGAAGCACATAATCGTCTAACCTATGCACTGTGATTGTTGTAACTTTAATTACTCAATAGAAGAAGAGAAAAAAGTTGCCACATGTTGCATTTTATATCTTATTTAAATTATTCTAATTTTTAATTTTGTTTTTAAATTTTTTTTTTATTATTTTTTTTAAGGGGCTTGAGCCGACGGTGGGAACAGAGGGGGGGGACAAGTCACGCCCCGCTCCCTCCGGCTGAGGGCTGATGAGACCCTGACTCTTTGACGATCTTGGCGATTTAATCTTGGGTATTCTTTAAGTTTAAAAAGCAAAAAAAATGTTATTGGCAAACTTAACGGAAATCTTGCATATAAATCGAAAAAAAATCGATTACAGTGCTCGTTCGATGTATATCGGTTACATCCTTTTAAAGGAATTATATTATATACTATATTATATATATATGTTATATTATATATATATATATATATATATTATATTTATATTATATAGTTATATATTTATTATGACTATATATATATATATATATATATATATATATGAATAGTATATGTACATGGTATGTCAGTATATGACGTCATATGTATTCTTAAAAACTATTAATGCTAGAGTAAAACGGAATGCTGGAATGCTGGGCCAATTTTAGTGCGGAAAATTGTCAAAAAAAAAAAAAAGAAGAAGAAAAAAAAATATAGTATCCTGGAAACGCGAGGAATTAACTCGGAAAGAATAGATTTATGTCATAAGAGCGATAATTTAGTTAGGAAATGGTATAAAAAAATCATAAACTAAAATAAAAAAATTTTCTTAATGAATTAATAGGAAAAATATTAAAGCGCTCTATTTAGAGACCTTTATTGGTAAATAGAGATTTTATTGTTTTCTCGTTATACTAAATGTGCTATAATTTTGCGTTTTTTTTTTTACTAAAGAAATTCCCAAGGGTATAACGACCGTGGCAGGATCGGGTCTCTCGGCTTCGCGGGAATACGGGTAGGCTAATCCGCTCCGGGGAGGGCTCCGGAACCCTCTTTGTATTTGGGTGTCGCGGGGTTCTTCCGCCCCTCCCATGGGTATGGAAAACGTCGCCCCCTATGTTCCCCGTCGGTTCGAGCCCCTAGTGTGCGGTAAAGCATTTCATATGTGAATTTTACAGGCATTCTCAAAATGTAATTCCTTTCGCTGTAGCTATTGTAAGTTTTGAGAAATTAATTTTTGATTCTTTTTTTTTTTTCTTTTTTAACATTTTCGCACTAAAATTGGACCAGCTTCACCAATGTATCCGTTTTACTGTAGCAATTAAATAGTTTTAAAGATACATATGGTTATACTAAACGCTGGCCATATATACAATATAATAACTATATATTATATAATATATATATAATATATATAATATATATATATATATATATATATATATATTATATATATATTATATTATATTTATATAGATATATTTATATATATATATATAATATTTATAATATTATATTATAATATTATTATATATACGTACGCCTCGTAAGCAAAAGGGTGCTGTTGGTAGCGTATGAGTTTTGTGTCTTGAATGGTAATCTCAAGGCTAGTTCCTGCGATTGTTTCTTCTTACTGCTACCTTGTTTGGTGGATCTCTCCAATCTCGGTGTTTACTGTTGATTTAATCTTGCTTTAAAGTGCGTTGTGCTTCTGCGAGTTTGGTTAGTTGTAAATGTTGAGGTGTCAACAACATCTTGAATAGGGTCTGCCCGAGTGGTGTAAACTATAATTATAATATTATATGTATATATATTTATATATATATATATATATATTAATATATATTTATTATATTTATATATATATAATTATAATAATATAATAAATATATATATATATATAATGATATATTAGTATAGGTCACATCTAGAGGCCACAGTCAAAAAAATACAACAGCTACCAGGAAAAGGAGAACATTGCTGGAATGCTGGTCCAATTTTAGTGTGGAAAATGAAAAAAAAAAAAAAAAAAAAAAAAAAAAAAAAAAAAAAAAAAATAAATATATATCTAAAAACTAAATAGACAATAAGAATGAATACATTTTTGGAATCTCGGTAAAATTTTACAAGGTATAAATGTAAAATAAATAAAAAATAAAATTATTTGATTAATGATTATAGTAATATGATTAGAGGTCCTATTTAGAGACTTTTATTGGTTACTCGTTAAGTATAAATAGATCTCTATTAAATTTGTTTTTTTTTTAACTAAAGAATACGTCAAGGGTAACTCGCCTGTGCAGAGTGGGTTTCGTCGGCTTCGGGGACTACGGGTAGGCTATTAATTCTCCTCCGGGGAGGGTCTCCGACTTGGTATTGGTGTACGCAGGGTTCTCGCCCCTCCCTACGGGTATGAAACGGTCTCCCTCTGTGTTCCCCGTCGGTCGAGCACCTCCTAAAATTGCGTGTAATATCTTTACTAATTATATATATTTAGTATATATGGTAGACCTACCAAAAAATAGCCATTTTATTGTTTAATTTTTTTTTAATTCTTTTTTTTACTATTTTCGAGACAAATTTTAAAGGAGTCAAACAATGGTATTCATTTCTCATGTAGTTTTGTTATTTTTGAGATAAGTTTTTTTTATTTCTTTTTTTTTTTTACGTTTCCTGGTAAAATTTTGCAGGATTCAGCATATTTGTTCAGGTACCACTGCTTATGAGGTTTTGAGATTATTGATGGTGTTGAGTACCTTTAGGGGAGTGAATTGTTCGTTTTTAAATAATTTTTAAGTCGTTTAATTGTTTGTCTATTAGTAGGGGTCGTGGATTGGTGGCTGATTTTTGAATAATGTGACATAGTAATATTGCAATGACTTTTTAGGCTAGGGATTTTACTGCTTTGTTTTACAAATTGTCTCGTAGGTTGAAAGGGGCTGAGTGTGTGAAGCAAATATTTTTTATTGAGCGGAATATTCTAGTTGTGTGAGTCTTATGGTTTAGAGTTTGAGTGTAGTTTGACCAATTTTTATTTCGATTTAAGTTGATCTGATTATTTATTATATTATTAAGGTCTGTGATTTAGCTTAATTGTTCTTAATTCGGTTGTTTGTTTTGTTTGAGGGGATTTTTTGTTTTATTTCAAGTGTAAAATTAGGGCTGAATTGTTTAATGTAGCTATGTGCGATGTGGCTTTTGGATGCTATCAAAATTATTTTATTAAAGTGTTGTATTGTTTTGTTGAGAAAGGAGTAGTAGAAAGGGTTTTGTAGTTGATGTATGTTCTTTTAAAGGATGTGTATGTAGGGTGTTTATGCTAAACTGGGATAAGTACTGGGATGTGATCTGAGGAGAGTGCGTGAAAATTTAACATGTTATGGTAACTTGAATTGGGAGAGAGCAGACGGATATCAGGAGAAAGATGTGGAGTTCTAAGTTCTTGTTGTAGAGTGTGCTTCTAGTTGTGTTTAGGTTGGCTTTCCTGCAATTGTTAAGCGAATCACTGGTGCGCTATAGATTTGCTATGTAAAAGTAAGGTCGCCTGGCAGCCGTGTGTGAGAGATGTGGGTGCTAAAACATGGAGAGGTAAATGTGCTATTGAAAGCCCCACGGTCAATTTTTTGAATTATTGCCGATTATTCTTAAGGAGCGATAAATCTCTGCAATAATCCTGTGAAAAATAATTGAGCAATAATAGATGGGGGATAATAAACATTAATTAGATTTTGTCTTTTTTTATTGACCCGACTTGTATTTCTATTGATTGGTAATTGGATGTTTTGTCGTTGTTAATAAGAAGTTGTGTGTGATTTGTGTTATTTCTGATTTGTATGTTTTTGTGTATGTTTTTGTGTATGTGCTTAGTGTTTACATGGATGTTTTGTTTTGCCCTTAAAATTGAACATAAATTGAGAAATTTAAAAAGCTAGGGTAGTGTCCTGTGAAAGCTTGGATGGTAATAGTATTTAGTGTGCAGAGGGGTGTCACCCCAGATTTCTCCACCCCCAATTTTTATGAAATCACAGGATAATACTCTAAAAATAATGATGATAATGAAATGAAGATCTGTCGCTTTCGCCCTTTTGGAACACGCAAAGTTACAGGCATAGAAACTTTTTTCTATTTGCCTCTTTACCGTATAGAATATATTTACTTATTATATCATATATATTCTATATAATTATAATCTTATTTTCATATATTCATATATATTTATATATCTACTATTATATATATTTATATTATATATAATATATTATATATCTATATATCTTATTATATTATATATTTTATAACCATCGATCCGCATCCGATCCCCCGCATCCGCGGATAGTGATTTTAACAATCCGCATCCGCATCCGCATCCGGATGCGATAAAAATGTGATGATGCCGCATCACTATTTTATATATATTATCTTCTATATTATATATATATATATTATATATAAATATATATATATTACTATATTATATATATATATTTATTATATCTATATATTATACTATAGTAGATATCATTTACTGGTACTGGTGATTTTTACGGTAATTTTCTTTTTTCAGAAACTTGATATTGTATATAATTTGTTATTTTACTTAATTGAATTTAAAAATGAATTAATATAGAAATATAATATATGTTGAAACAAGAAAAAATAGTTTGGTTAATCGGAATCATGAATAATCAATTGATGGAAATCGACCTTGTCGCTCAGATCTTCTATCATGTTTCTACTCGATTAAAAAAATAGAAAGCAATTTCAGAGGCAGCATCAATTATGAATATGAAACTTTTCTTAATTGTAAATAGCTATATCAACCACCCAAAAGCCAACATTGTTGCAAAGCTTAAGAAAGTATATGATGAATATGTTGCTTGGGGAAAATAAGTTCCGGAAAAGCAATAAACGGTATAAACAAAAAATAATTGGTAATAATTGATATCCCTTTTTGATCTTCCCATGCAATGTTGAAAGCATGATAGCAATAGAGCTGACAGAAAATCCTCAAGGACCAGTCGAATTAGACGAGATGTTCTAAAGAGAGATTCGTCTGAAGTGTTTCGTCTCCATTAAGCAGAAGAGAAAATGAAAAGGATTGAAAAGCTAAAGCGCTAAAAGGAGCAGATCGAGAAAACTGCGCGGTCATATCAGATAAGAAGTTCAGGCAGATTTCAGAGTCCTTCAAGTGGAATAATTTAAGATTTAGCTTAGCATGTCAAAGAGCAAACATATCCAAGCATCAATACGCAATATAATTCCGATTGATGAACAAAGTGCCAGTTTAAGGAAAAGTTTAAGTTAATAAAGATGCTCTTATGTTCTGCACTGATTCGTGTAATATTCTTCAAGAAAATCTATGCTTATTATTACTCCAGCACTTCAGGCAGTCTACCTGCATTAAGATGTTAACATTTGACATCATTTCAAGTGCATTAGAATGTGCAACTTTTTAAATGAAGAATTACAAAAACCTTTCAGTTAGATAATCCTTTATTATATATATATACTTTTGATGGTAAGTGATGGAAATAATATTATCCTGAAAAGTGTTGTAGTGTCTGGTAAAAATGTAGGAAAATTATAGTGAATCCAAATTTAGATGAAGGCACAGGAATAATTGCTGCAAAAAGTGTTGCGTTAATAAATGATGGAGTAGAGAAAGTTTGGATTGCTGGCTTTGCTTTGGATCGACGCTAGACTGAATCAGAGGCGCCTATACTGTATTGCAGGAATTCAAGAGATTCTTTTTCTTTCTGGTGTCCACTTTTTGAATTGTCATAATGCGTTTTTGATACGTTTTTACATCAGTGAGCTGAAATTGATATATTTGTCTGTTCAAAAGCACTGCTTATGACAATAGATTTTTGTACATTGGCGGTGTTACAGAAAGAAAGATGGTGAGTGATGAGTCAGGATATGGTATTATTTTTTGCATAACGAAAGGGTTAGCAAGTATTTATAAGGAATTTATCGAGCTTGCTCTTATCTCCTTAGGAGAGATCCCATCAGAGGAATATTTTTACGCACAGATGATTCAATGGAAATGGATGTCAAAGGCATTTTATGCTTAAAATCTATCTTGTTAGAAAACAGTTTCGGCTGGAGGCAAGAGATGATTCCATCAGAGTATTATATTTTTTTGTGTTGTTCAGTATATATAAAGTCCTTGGTTTACTGCAGCGAGACGTCAACTTCATCATTAAGATTCGTGCTGCTCTTCAAAATTGAGATTATCTAGATATAGATGACGAGTAGGAAATATCTCCTTAAATAAATTTAAAAATCAATTTGTAATGCCTAAGTTAAGATTTAGTATCTACTTTAGCAATTTTTTCTGATAACTTGAAAGTCGCAATGATGGAAGAACTGAAGAAGAATAAAAATCAAAGACTCGTAGAATAGACTAAGCAATTAGATCATTTATGTTTGTCTTTCTAACTTTGTGACTTGCAGATCTTTAAATTTAATTTGGTCATTGCAAATTGATGAATCGTTTCTTACATTGGAGTCTGAAATTGATCTGATCATCATCTTTTTATGCGAAAAGGTATAGTTCTCAACACCTAAAGTAGTTATGAATTCGCTGAAAGATGATAAACTGGCTAAGATTTTAATGATGCCTACTACAAGTGTGATGAAGCGGCATATCTCTTTCAAGTTGTGGAATATCATAGGAAACAATTTCCTTTCTCAACAGTTAATTTTATGCATAAGATTATATATATATATATATATATTTATATATATTATTATATATATATATTATATATATATATATATTATATAATATATTATATATATATATATATAATATATATATTTAATATATATAATAATATATATAATATATACTATTGCTAGTCTTAATATTTTTAACTTTGAGCAGTGGGCTACTATGATCCAATTTACAAAATTTTTTTTCGTATGTTTTAAGGAAAAAATAAATAAACTAAGTATTTCTTAACTAAAAATTTTTTTTACATTATATTTTGTTTTAATGTAATATAATATTTATATTATATATATATATATATTTATATATATATATATATATAATATATATATTAATTAATATACATATAATAATATATATATATTCTTATCTTATATCTTATCTTATCTTATCAATATCAATGAAGGTTATATCTATTAAATCTAGAATAAGTTATTAATTAAATAATATATATATATATATATATATATATATATATATTTATTATATATATATATATAATATAGTATATTATATATGTATATTATTTATTATTATATCTATATATATATATATATTATTATTATATTATATATATTATTATATATATATATATATATTATATATATATATTTATATATATATTATATAATTATATATTATATATATATTATATTTAATATATATATATTTATTATATATTTTATATATTATATATATATATATTATATATATATTGTTATATATAATATATACAATATATATATATTATGATACTATATATATATATATATATATCTATATATATATATATATATATATAAGAATTGCAATAACCTGCAATCAAAATTTGCATGAAACACTTCTAAAGTTATTTCCCTTGCTGGAATCGAATCTGGACCTAGGAGTCGGCGATGTGTTTGACACATGCAAATGAAGCGCAAAAGAAGAAACGACAATACTTCTTGGCCTCAAAGAGGTTATCAATCGTCCGCTCACACTCGTGGGGGCCAAACAGGGTCCGCACAAGGTGAGTATAATACAGAACTGCAATCAATTTGTATTGTAAAACACTCCTAAATATTTTTCACCTGCTGGGAATCAACTGAACTAGCGGTGTTCGCGTATGTGTTTGCGCACACGCCGCGATGGCTAAAGAAGAACACGACATTACTCTATGGTCCAACAGGGCATGCGGCTCTTCGCTCACTCGAGGGGGGGACAAACGTGTACAGCACAAGGTGAATAATAATACCAAAACCGGGGTTCAAGATGTACATAAGGTGGGGGTAGGTTATGTCGGGGGTATAATCGAGCAAAGGATCATTCACGTGAAGCGACTCCGATAAGCATGGAGTGCGTCAACTGTCAATGTCAAGAGATCAGTGCATGCAGATAATAACACCTTGGGTCGATGGTTCGGTGTTGCACACAACAATTGCACGGTGGTCCAACGATACCAGGAAACTGCACTGATCGCCGCAGGACCACGACACCCGTAAAAGACCGATTTATACGTCTGTGTCCTAAGAGAGCGCCACACAAGGGCACGACATCTGCAGATACAGCTTGCGGTGGTACATGGCATCAGGGTGAGGACATTACAGTTTTCTCGACCGCCTGCGGACATAATTACCGCCCTGGAAGGCTGCATAGGTCACGCCACACGGCACATCGAGGGGGCGCGACTGCCATTGCCAGAGACATCATTGGACGGTCGACGTTGGGCAAGTGATCTTTACGGACGAGTTGAGATGTCTCTGACGCTCGGACGGCGTGCTAGAGTTCAGACAACCAACGGGAGGCTCGAGCATGCAATGTGCTGTAAGTGCCGCCGTTTATGTTTTCCTAAATTTATCGCGGTGGCGGCCCAAACTGCAGCGAATTTTCTGCGGGGTGGTTATAGTTACACTAATGCTGTCGTCTGTGTTGGTGTGGGGTTTCATGGTGTTAGGGGTCTCCCGTACTGTGAGTGGACATATAGCCTAGTGGTGCTTATTTTTGACGAATGACTTTACGAATATATAATATGTAATACTATTATATATTTTCACATATATATAATCAAGTATATATATAATATTATACAAAGTATAGTTTAGGTATATATATATCTATATGTATTCTAGTGATATTATATATATATATACCCTATAAGTATAATTATATATATATCTAGTAATATTATATATAGTATTATGTGTATATGTTTTTTGATTAGGATATCGGACTTTATAATAACCATGGTCACTTCATAAATTAGTATTGGAAGGTTGGTATAATTTTTATAAGGCAAAATTAAATTAAAAATTCGAAGAATCAGTAAAATGCAATGTTAAAAGAACTTACATTTTTTTTTATATTGAGCTTCCATTGATTTATTTTTCGCAATTCATTTTTTATACTTATTTAAGTTTAGCTTTCACTGCAGTAATATATTTATTATTTATCGTGTCCACAATAAGCTCGATGTGTACATATATGGCTAGTAAATTGATAGCCCTCAATAATAGTCTATGTACTATAATAATTAACAGTTATATAGCAGTGCGAAGGTGCTCCATAGTACATAAATTTTTTTAGCAAGATTAAGCTTTATATATTATCTTGATAACTTCTAATTAGGTAGTATGAGTAAAGGCATTTATTTAGTGTGAATACTTTACTTTTTTTTTTTGTTATATGTTAGTAGTTGGGTAACGTATTATTTTTCTTTCACTCTAATGTGATAATAAAAGAATACTAGGATAATCCGATAGATATGTGTCAGAGTTCTCTGAGGTTTTTAGCTCGCGGTGGACGAGGGGTGGTGGCTAATCCACGATATTTCGGGGATGGTCTCGGGACACCTGCTTTTGGTCTTGAGTGTCGGGGTTCTCGCTTCTTATCGCACGGTTATTAGAAACGTCCCTCTGTCCCCGTCGGCTCGAGCCCTAATAAGCTTTGGTGAAATAAGTATTTGTGTTGATTTGTACATTTGAAAAAAGATGGAAAATAGGGATGAGAAAGCTCGGACGACGTGGGGAAAGAGGGGGTGTTTATCAGTGAGAATGATAGGAGTAGGAACCCGCGATCCCCAAAAGCCCAGATAGGGGAAGGGGTTTGTGAGAACATCTCTGGGAGGGTGGTCGCCCGTCGCTCACGTCAAGCGTGAGCAGATGATATGACTACGAGACATCATGACATGCTTTGCGGTTCTCCTAGGAGTAATTTCTTTAGTTCAGCCACAAAGCATTCTTTAACAAATAAAAAAAAAAATAAATACTTCCCAAACTCCTAAACTTTTTGTCAACGAATATATAATTTCGTTGCTGGAGGCTTTAGAGATGTCATCTTTTTAAGGCATATAAGTACTGATATATATATTTGGTGGTAACCACATTGACACTAGTGGTAATATATCAGGCTGAAACTACATTGATACTATAGTGGTAGATTATCTGGGAGAAACCACTATGATAATAATTAGTAGTTTATTTCTTCTGCTTTCTCCTTTGCTACGGTTTCGTATAGTATAAATGTCTGTATTTCAAGATTGGAAGGATAGGTTGAAGTTAATAAATGGAAACAATACGGCTTACCATGATGGGGTTTAGTTTAAGCTTAAAACAATAAAACTTTGAATATTATATTGGAAATACTGCATGAATCTCACTCTTTCTTTGTATTAAACTAAAAAAAAGAAAATATCTCATATTTTGAATTAATTGGAATAAATGGGCTTCATAAGGTGCGAAGAGAAATACATATATAAATGAGCAACAGTAGGGGATATAAGTCATATTAATTTTGCCATATTTTGTTAAGAATTTGTACTTTAGGAGTCATATTCTCATAGCGTGGGGCTAAATATTTTATAAAGAGTGATTCCTGCATCTAGCATTTCTGCTTCGAATAACACTGATCAGTTTAATTATCAAAGCGCATTGTATATATGTAATCCTATTACTATATGACCTTGGCGTCTTCCTGTTTTGTACTGCAGTACTAATTTAATTGAAGCCACTAATAAAGAATATTTGTTATTTTACGCGTTATTATTAGCAATAACATATTGATGACAACTGAAAAAATATTGCATAAACCTATTAATAAGAGATGAGTTTATTGTTCTAAATTGTAATAATATATTTATAATAAATACTATTATTACTATTACTGCTATTAATACTGTAGTGGGAAGAAATAGCCTAGTTGGTTTGCAAATTCTAATGGGTGTTTATATCGTGATGAGACGGTGGACCTGCATCGGGACATGAGAGTTTGTACTAGTGAGGTAGAATTATACCGAGGTGTGACAACTTGGTTGCCTCGAAACGAGGTAGGTGTAAATTGTTAACATTTTGTTACTGAGCGTTGATCCAGTCTGATGAAAAAGTCATGAGACTCTTAATAGTGTCTTGGTCTTATAATTTAACCATTGTGATGTATTGATGGCTATGGAGGTGGGTTTATATTCGAGTAATGTCTTTCATATAAATATATTATATGGATAGCAGAGCATGTACTAGCTATGTCTTTCATCCTTCTTGATATATGAGTATCGCAGAAGAAGGAGACATACATGCATCCTGATCTTATACTTAAACTGCTAAGAGCCATCGCAATAGTACAATCTATATGGAAGCTAATATATATATATTAATTCTAAATAAATGTTAATATAATATATATATATATATATATTATATATATTATTATATATTATATAATTATCTAATATATATTTACTAATATTTAATATTTAATAATATATCTATATTTATACTTATACCTATAATAAATTATATATTATATTATTAATAGTTATTATATATTATGATTATATATGTATATATAGTATTAATTATTATAATACTATATTATATATATATAATAATATATCATATATCTATATATATATATCTAATATTACTTTATAATATTGATAATATATAATTATATTATATTATATATATATATATATATATATATATTATATATAATTATAATATATTATATTATATATTAATATATATATAATAGTTATTATATATATATATATTATATATATTAAACTGTCTTATATTATTATATATCATATACTATATAATATATATTTATATTTTTTATATGCTTTTCATAATTTTTATTAATAATAATATATATATTTTCTATATATATATATATATATATATATATTAATTATATTATATATTATATATTAGATTAGTAATATATATAATTATATATATATTAATTTTATTTATATATAATTAGTAAATAATTATTATTTATATTAATTTTTTATATCTCTGCCATAATATATTTATCTGTATTTAATATGCACGAGTATCATAAATCGAAATCTCTAATTACCATTGATACTAATAGAAGTCAAACATAAGATACATTTATATAACCTGTAAAGGAAGCTCAGATTTTTTGTCTTGAAGCAGATATTACCTTAGGATTTCTCTGCCTTTGCCTCGTTCGGAGAATATTGCAGATATTTCGCCAACTAATAGAAGGATTTTCACCAAAATAAATTTAAATCGAACTCAAAAAGATGTAGCCATATATATATTATATTTATGTATATTATATACATACATGTAATATTTATTCTATGAGGTATATATGTATATTAATATATAATTATATGTATATGATTTGCTATACTATTTTAATATATATTATTGGTATATATATATATTAATATATATAATATATACATGATATTCTTCAGTTTAGTATTACACTATTATTACTATATGAGGTACTGCTACATAATATATATTATATTATATATAGCACTTTGTATAGTATAGTAAATATTTTACATAGTTAGTTTTTTTTATATTTATATATATGTGTTTATAATTTATTATTTTATATATATATATATATATATACAATTAACTCTATATTTCTAATATCCTTTTTAACAAACACTATACTGTCAGTACTTATACCTTTGCCGAGTACACATATATGCAATATATATAGGGCCTATATATATATATTACTCTATATTATATAATATTTTATATATATTAATTATAGAATATATACTATAATATATAATATATAATATATTATATTGCGGGGTATATATATATATTATATATATTCATTCCATAGTATTTATATAGTCATTTCTCTATGTATACTATACGGCTACTATCCGTTATATCTAATCTCTATTCTTATAATATGTTATATATATTACCTATTATATGTTAGTCTATATATAGTACTATCCAGAGTCTAAATATTTATGCCGATTCGTATATATATATATATATATTCTAATTATATATATATATATCATATCTTCTATATATAGTATATTTATCTACTTCTAGTATATCGCTCATCATATTATATCATCTTATATAAATATATGATAACTAATATCATACTTTTATCAGCTTAAGTATCTATCTATATACTCATAATAATTCTATAATATTATAGCTCTATTATATATTACTTTATCTAATCTGGTATCATATTATATTTGCTGCAGAAACTCTAAATATATACTTATATCTGTAAGTATATAATTCTACTATTTTCTAATATATGTATATATGCTTATATAATATATGCTTTATCCCATTTTACCGACTTTTAACCGTGCTTAATATCTCCCTATGCTAGAGGGGTAACTACTGGGGCACCACAGGAAATGAAGCTTTAATGGCCTGCTATCACCAACAAGCGCTAACAACGTGTTTTTGCAGTGCGAGTTTTTTATTCTTGCCCTAGAGTAGAATAAAATCCAACTGCTACAGGGGATTTATAACCAACGTTTCTTCGTATGAGAGGCGGTGACTCAATCTCCTGCTAGTTGTCTGTATATATAAATTATAAATTTTTTTATTTTCTTATACGAACAGTGTTGCTGATGCTGGTGCAAAACGTAAATTGTCAAAAACTGTTGACTTTGCTAATAGAGCTCTAATTAAGAATATATATATATATATTATAATATATTTCTAAATGTATATTATATTATTATTGTTCATGTTATATATTACTCTATACTTATATATTATATAATATTCATTATATATATAATATATATAGTTATATTATTAATTATATATATTTATTATTATTATATTTAATATCACATATCTATCATATCTTATCTATCTATCTATCTATCTATCTTCTATCTATCTATCTTCTATCTATCTATCTATCTTTGTCTTAAAATTTGGAACAATAAATAAATAAAATTTAGTTAAGTTTTATAGTGCAAGTAAATATGCATAATTATATCTCTGTAGATTTGCTTAGAGAGGCTTATAACTCTGATTCATAAAAGATATTTCTGGGGATTTGGATTGATTTAATCACTATAGTAGATATTCAAGGGCTTCAGTTTTCTAAAAGTTGTCTTGAGTTTGGACTTTTGGATATTGTAGACAATTAATCTATGTTAGACGACAGACTACATGAAATTTAGATCAACAATATTCCACGGAACGTCCTTATTCGCTTTTAAGCAAACAATAGCATTTTATCATTTATAATGGGGTCTTCGGTTTTATGCTGCTTTTTTGGATTTTAACAAAGTATTTGTTAAGTAAATCATGGTATCATTATTTAATATTAGAATCCTATTGCATATTTCGAGACATTGTCTATATGTTTTGGTTATTTATTGTAACCAATTGCATGTGTTAAATTAAGAAATGGTGTTCAAAAGAAGGGCTATAAGAAACGGGTGACATAGGAGGAATTTGGTCCCATTTGTTGTTAATATTTGATATGCTTTATATTGAAATATAGGTGAAAAGTAGAATATAGGTCCAATCAGGAATCTTTATGTCGAATATATTCATGTATGCGGATGATTTAGTTTTGCTTTACAAACATAGGTAAAAACTATTAATATTGCAGAATCTTTTCTGATTACTGTCATAGGTTTAATTATAATAAAGTGGAGATAGTTTTTGCAAAAAAGTAGAAATAAAGCAGATATACTTAAATTAAAATACATATCTGGTTTTTTACTTGAATATAATGATATACTTTATATTCTTAATGGAAATTTATTTAGAATACACAAAAAGAGCTGGGGACAAATTCTTTGGATTTAATGTTTTATTAAGATGATTTAGTTTTAATGTGATATTTGTTTATATTTTATTAAAATTTTATTGTATGCTTTTTTACGGGGCAAATTTTTGGATTAATATGTCAAATAGGGTCAAATATATAAACATTTGAAGTTGTTTTATAATGATTAAAAAAATTGTAAAGTTTCTAAATAGAATTGTAATCATTAATAATATTAATGGTTAGATATGTTAATGTTTAACCATTTCTTAAACTACTAATATTGCACACTGTTTTTTAGTTCCTTGATATTCATGTTATTATTTTAGAAAAATACTTTATTTTTTAAAGAAGGTATCATGGTGAAAGCCATCGAAAATGATATTTAAGAATATTCAGTAGTTGGATTTATTAATAATGAACCTTGATGCTTCTAAAATCAAACGATATAATTTGCTCAAGCACGGAGAAGATGCATATATACTAAGATAATTTGGCTTATTATAATTGTGACTCAGTTGTATATTATTATTTTAACTGTTTGTTTATTTTATTAATTTTATTTTCTTTTAAATGTACTATTTTTCGAAAATAAAAAATTAAAGACTAAAGACCTATCTATCTATCTATCTAATCTATCTATTCTATCTATTATTATCTATCTATTTTTATCTATCTATCTGAAGGCATAATAATGTGCAAGTTCTTTAATAACATAAAAGGAATGTATGAATTCTTCGATACTGGATAAAGATTGCTACATTAATTGCTTCTTTAGGAATAATTCTGAAGTTGTTAAGAAAAACTTATGTCTAATCATGATATTATATTTATTAACATAATAGGAATAGTTTAATGGAAAGGATGTTTTTATGTATAGAAAATTTATTCTCAAACAAATGGGTATAGTAGATATTAAACTATTTACTCAAAAGAAGTTAGCAGACGTTAATTCATGAGGGAGACGAAGAAGGAATGTGTAATTTTATGGAGGAAGTGCTATCAGGAATGGTTAAACCAGTTTTACACAGTGATTATATAATTGGTTTAGTTTTAAGTGTAATTTAGAGCAGGTTGTTTTTTTTAAAGTGATTTATGGACAATGTTTCTTGTATGAAGTTAGAAGATTTGAATATATTTAAATTTTTAGCGAAGTGGGACAGCAGGTTGAAGTGAAAGAGTATCGGAACACGGATTGCTTTAATTATAGGAGATTTTAATGACAGGTTTCGATGACTATGTTTGCAGGCCTGATTATATTTTATCGGAAGTATAAATCTATATATATAGTATGAATAATAGTATTACCTGGTGACTCGATTTAGCTTTTTTGTCTCGGCTAATAGCGACATGCTTGGTTAGATTAAAATGTAACGTTAGTTGAGGGACTGAAATGAGAGTATTTTTGGATGGCAGTGCTATTTATGATGATATGTTGTGGTAATGCTCATTGTCTCAGATATCATGGTAGACTAGAGGATGAAGATGGAGTTGAATCAATATTTTAGGATTGTTGAGAGTTGTTAATAATGAGTTTGTATATTGGAATAAACTCACGGTTTACCCCACAGTATAATTAATATAAAAGAAAGTCTTTACACTTGATACATACTAAATTATTGTAGGATAAGGAGGCTGGCTTTCATGACAGGTAAGTAAGCTCTAGTCTGCTCATTATAAAATGTTTTAGTTGAGCATAGGAAATTTAAATTTTTTTTGGTAAATAAATCTTTTGAATGAGAATGTATTATCAATTGGAGTATAAACTGTCTGTGTTCATTAAAATGTTCTAATGATTATTGTATATCCCGACACAAGGATGGAATGGAGAACTTTTAAGAAGTAAATGGGATAATAAGTTATATGGGAGGAGACAATTTTAGCAAAATAGTAGAAAGAAATGGAAAAAAGATTTTCGCAAATTATGCGTGCATAAATAGGTTTGCCATTCTCGACGAGACGTTTAAATTTTGATTACATTTTGTTTTTTGCTTTCTTTTCAAATATGATCTTAAAAGGAACACATTATTTTTTTTCATTTTTAATAGCCATGCGACGGAAAGTAAAAATTAAATAACATTAATGCATAAAGCCTTTCATCTACTTTTTTATTAGGGTCGATGGGTAAATGAAAAAAAAAATAGGTAACCTTTTTACAATAAATGAAAGCTCGAAAAAAAAAAAAAAAACCTTCTATACGGTTTTTATAATTAATAATCAATTACCAAAAACTTTTTGAAATTGACATTTGAGCAGTCATTGACATTTTTATAATAAAGTATCAATTACCAACAAACATTTTGGAGTTGACATTTGACAGTCAAGATTTGTTCATATTCAGTATGCAGATTGCAGAGAGTTTCTTCTCTCTTTCTCTCAACTTGAACTGAACATGTACACAAATAAAACAAGTCTGTGTACAGACTATGTACAGACTTTATAAATAAGGTATGATTTTTTTTTCTCTTCCGCCATAAATAATTCATAGGTTTATGAACAAATGATTGATCGGTTAATAACTACACTATTAAGTAGAAAAAATTAAGAAACAACTAACTAATTTATAAATTTTCCAGATTAATTATAAACTAATATATATATATATATATATATATATATATATATATATATATATATATATAAGGGATATATATATTATATATAATATATATATATATATATTATATATATATTATATATATTATATATATAATATTACTATATATATATACATATATATTATAAGTTATATAGTATTTATATATAACTATTATATTATATATATATAATATTATATATATACTTAATATATATAGTATATATATATAATATAATATATATTATATATATATATATAGTATATATATATATATATATCCTCTAGTGGGCGAAGGCAGGTGGCCAGCCAAATTCCAACAGAGTTAGGGGGAAACTCACAAGCCAAACCCAATTCAATTCAAATCCTGACATGCCCAAATACATGGCGTTTGAAGGTGTGGAAGTGAAATTTAATTTGGAAAATAGCTAAGGGGGAGGCTGTTTCAGACTGTACTAGAGCGAGTGGGCCTGAACTATTGAAGGGCAATTAGCCGGTCTAAAGATCTGGGTAGAGGATGCCTTAGACCAGAAGAAACGGATGTACAATATTGTGGCAGAACGCCCATCCCTTCTCAGTGGAGGAGTTATACAAATTTAAAGTTCAGAAGAGCAATATCAGTTGTATTAGAGAGAGTATAAAGAAAATGATGCAACAATTCGATGGCACGAAAGTAACTGGAGAGAGTTACTGAGTGTAGGAGAGAGAGAGAGAGAAGAGAGAGAGAGAGAGAGAGAGAGAGAGAGAGAGAGAGAGAGAGAGAGAGAGAGAGAGAGAGAGAGAGAGAGAGAGTTGATAGGACGAAAAGTCCTAGACTCCTCCTTTTAAGGGAGACATGTGTGTGGTGTACTTCATACAGAGGTGAAATACAACCCTATAAAGAGCAAGCAATTAGGGTGAAGTGAAGAAGCTTGCTTAGAAAGAGAAGTAATGTCATCTTTAAAATAAAGGTCATGAGAAGAAGAAGCACCAAGAACATTAAGAAAAGACGAAGGTTTTTCTTGTGTATGTTTTCGAAGATGACGTTATAGTTGTGTGGAAGATTATGTCGTTTAGTAAGATGAAGAAACTGAGGTTTTGAGGCACTGAAGACAACTAAACTGAGGTTTGGAGGCACTGAAAACAACTAAACTGAGGGTTTGAGGCACTGAAAACAACTAAACTTAGGTTTTGAGGCACTGAAAACAACTAAACGGAGGTTTTGAGGCACTGAAAACAATCATGTTCTCCATACCCCAATTAATGTAAAGTAGAAAAAGAGTTGGAGATAGAACAGAACATTGAAGAACACAATGATTTATGGATTTAAAGGATGAACGGTGGCCGTCTGCAACTTCTGTCATAGAACGACCCGAAAGGAAATCAGAGAAAAAGTCACAAAGAGAAGGATAAATACCACAGCGGGGAAGTTTAAAATTAATGTTTTGTGCCAGATTCTATCGAAGGCTTGC
>JABUQX010110960.1:0-22500 GCA_015478945.1 Trachelipus rathkii
TTTAATATGTTATTGAATATCTATATAATTTTATATTTATCTATTATATAGTATTTAATATTAAATATAGTGGTATTATTCAATATTAGTATATAATTCTTTATTGTAATATAATATATATATATTTATGGTATATTAATATATATATATCTTCTCTTATATTTTTACTTTATTATACTGTTCATTATGTATATATACTAATTATTATAATATTTATATTTCATTCTTATTAATTAAATATATTCTATATTATCTATATATATATTATATAATATATATATATATATTTATTTTATTATCATATTATTATATATCTTGTTAGCTATTATTATCATATATTATTATTAATCTATATCATAATTTTCTTTATATTTTCTTTATCGTTATTAATTGAATACTTTATCTTTATCTATCTTTATACTAAATTCTGTTTTCTTCATTTAATTTTTCTAATATTGTTTGATATTATATTTCATATTAGTATGTATCTTATATAATAATAATGCTATATGTATATATATTATGTACTATTCTAAACCTAGGTAGATCCTTATATCTTATTAATTTATATTACTTATCTTTTTATATTATATTAATTTTATCTATTAATAAAACTTATACTTAATTCTAATTATAATCATTATTATATATATAATATGTTATATTATATATTTAATTATTTATTATAATCTTCTCTATATCTATATCTATATACTATATATAATTATATATATATATTATGATATATATTCAATAAGCTTACTTGTCATCAGATATTGGACGTGTTGAACAATAACAATGAGAGAATGACAATTGGTAATTCGATCACGAAGTAGACGATAGTAATATTGCAGGAGACAACGTTTAAGAAGAGGTTTTGCAGAGGGCTGTGCACTGTCCGGGAGCGCTAATAACAATAAGAAATAGTACTCTCCCTTGCAACCTCTAATGAGAAGCTTAATCATCTCATTTATTGCTTTATCAAGATCCTGGAGATAATTCATTTATATCTAGCATTTTATATAACTTCATCTCATTAATAGAACTTATTGTTTCTATAAATGAAGATTAAACAACAAAATCATTCATTCGTATTATAATGTCTCTTTGGCTGAATTCGATACATATTCCTTATGCCCGTCACCTTGTGCCGGCCTGCGAGTACTCAGAAATTTTTGTTAATATATTTCTGTATTTGAGAACGTGAGGATTGCAAATGATATTCATGTTGCAAGGGTCTCTGCACGTCAGTTCTAAGAGATAGGGAAATGTATGGGAGGGGAGCAGGTCTGTCTTAGCGGCCGCGACCCCACCGCTCTGTCGTCTTGCGTTGACATCAACAACTCTAGGATTTTTTAGATTAGCCACAAATCGTATTTTAGCGATATTACCGTTTCGGCATCTAGTAGGCATAGATTCTATTGTAGTTCTTTCTACACACCAGGAATTTTAACTAGAGATTGATAAGTTTTTCACAATTTTTCATAGAATATTATTAAAAAGCTAGTGTTCATTAATATTCATCTGTGTGTTATGTTTATTCTTGGCTGCAAAGTCTCGTTCGTGGAAGCTGAAGTATCTGTTAATTTATAATGTGAGCTGCTCTCATTTGCTCTTGTTGCGCGAAGAACTCCTGGACAGTCAGTGTTTTTGTGGAAAATGTACTTGTTGCGCTTAGAGAGGCACTGGATCTTCTTTCGTGATTATTTATCGAGACCAAATGTCCATATCAAGATGGTTAAGTCATATCATCCTTCGAGAAAGTACGTATTAGTTGAAAATCTACCTGAGAAGTATGTAACGAAGATCAGCAATCGGATACACCATTTTCCCGAGAAATAGGTTTTCTATATGGGACTTTAGGATATCAATTAAGATAGTTTCGAGGAGCCTAGAAGGTAGTAAGATCTGGTTATCATATAATTATATGACTGTGCCAAATACATCTTATCCCATTGGAGTAATAATATAGTATATATATCTTAGAAATATTAGTGAACCTTGGAGCATATCGTCATAAATTTCTCCTTGGTCATATTACTTCATATTTTATATTTCCTTCCTAATCAAAAGTAAATATATATTGATATTATATATTAATTATATTAAGTAATATATATATCTTATATATAGTATATGATGTATATAATTATATACGTATAATATATTTTAAGTATAATTTAGTGTATATAATATGGTATATAATATTTTTAATAGCTTATTAATTAATATAAAATATTAAATATTAATACTCAATATTAATTATATGATATATTCATATATTATCTTATAATATATATTTTAATAACTAATGATATATATATAATTTTAATATAATAATAAATTATTATAATAAATATTTTTAATATTATTATATATATATATTATATATACTATATAGATTATTATTAATATATGATTAATATATGATTATTATATATTAAATATTAATTTTAATCTTTATAATTTATTTAAAAAATTATATAATCCTTAAAAAAAGTAATTTAATAACAATCCAACATATTGTAAATATAGAATAAGTATTATTATTATATATATATATTTAGTATCAAAATATTTAAAAAGATTCATTTATGTGTATAATATAAATAATATTAAGCATAACATATTACTTGCTCGACTCATGAACACACTGTCTTAGGCAGGTAATCTCTGAGCTGCTAGCAGTCAGGCCAACTGTCTCTGGGTAGATTTCCACATAGGTCGATAAAGGAATTCGTTTAGCTGAAGGTGGTCAGGGGGGACGCGAATAGGGTCAAGTCATCAAGAAGGACGTTGCTCATTTGTTGTCATGGGATGTCGGAATGTAGCTCAGTAAATTGGGAAACTAATGTACAATAGTTTGAATATGGGAATTATGTGATAGTTAGAAATTATAATAAGATCTGGACTGATGGTGACTAGATGTGCTCGAGAGAGTTTGATTTTAGGTTTTCTGGACTTGAAAAGTGGTATACTTCTGGTATTGGGAGGCGCATTGATTAGTGTGGGGCTAATGGGATTTTTTTATGATAGTACTGTTGAGGTTGGTTCCAGTACCCATTATTAGCTGAATAATGAGTTGAATTTATATTTTACATTAACATGTGATGTATGGCCATAGCGTAGAGTGATGCTAGACTGTTTGGGTTTGGGAGTGAGCTGTGCTGTGTGTTAGATTTGGTATATTACATATTTATCTATTTTGTGGGTGGGTAGGTATATTTTTTGTTCTATGTTGATGGGGGCTGGGTAGAGTATGGGAAGTTGCTTTGGTCGGCATGATATGGGTGGGAGTTGAGTGTTTTCCTGGAAAATCGTGTTATTACATCCTCAAGTGGGTAGTAGAGATTAGATAGTAAAGAATGATGTGTCGTGTTCGTGTATAGATGAATTCGATGTGAGTTGTTTTTAGTAAACTCCAGTGATTATTCAATTATATAAGGTCATAGTCTTTGCGTTAACATTTAGTATATATTTACTAGATTATTATAGTTGGATTGTGATATGATAGTACTGCGGCAATATACATCATGGTAGGGAGTATATAGCTCTACGTTTATTTATCAATTATAATATATGTTATTCTTAGATTGGTTAATATAGCTATTTAATGTATTATATAAGTATTATATAGGTAAATTGTGGTACGGGTGTTAGTTATGTCTAATGGGGTTAGTTATGTGTTGGAGAGGTAGTTCTAGGTAGGGGCGAGTTTTTTTAACTAGTTTGGGTTGAAGATAGTTTTGGTCGATGGGGGGAGGCGATATCTTGCGCGTCGTAGTGATCTATATTTATATTTATGGGTTTTATATTATAATAAAGGAGTAAGGATGCGGTTTTGTTTGGTTCGAGGTATATTTTAATGTGGGTTTGGAAATGTAGGTTTATGGTGTGTGAGTTTACAGGTAAGGGTAATGGAGGACATTTATAGAGGGGGAAGCATAAGTCAATATCTGATTGTGCTTTAATAAATCTATACATGTAGAGTATTTATATTATAGCTTGGGTGTCGTTGGGGTGCTGTTTAATTTTTTAAAGTGTAATTCTTTATTTGTTCCTTTGGCTGTTTATAGTTGACTGCGTATAATTATTAATTTATTTTGGTGAATTGGTTTGTAGTTAGGGGTGGGCATATTATATATTGCTGTGAAGAGTCATTTGCAGAGGAATGGTGTAATGAGGCTACTGAAGTAGTTATACCGGTTTGTAGTGTGTTGATGTGATGGTGTGTGCTGTAGGGGGTTTGTATGGAGGTTATTTTTCGTAATGTAGTGATATATGGTAGGCTATTGTTGTAACATATAGTTACGAATTTGGAATTGTCGTTTTCTCTCATCTAGCTTGGGTGGGCGTTCTAGCAATGTCTATATGGTGTATATTGGGTTGAATTGTGTTTTGTTGTAAATAGGCTATAGTAATTCTAGTTCCTATATTCTTTGACAGAAGCCTAATCAATGACAGTTGTGTGGCTTTAGCAGTGTCGGAGATTATCTCGTCAGCTTTGATGCCCTTTTTTCTGGTCTCGGATGGCTGCCTCTTGTGGTCTGGCTGCTAGTTATGATTGTTGAATATGTTATTGCTTTAAATCTGTATTAGGATAACTTCCGGGAGAGTTAGCTATGTGTGGGGATATTTTTTCTATATATTCATTTCTCCAGCAGTTTGCTGAATGTTGGAGAGAAGAGAGATTTGGGCGATAGTGAGTGGGATTGGAGTTTATTTATTGGGGTTTAGCTGATATAAAAGTTCAATAATAATTGGTATTCTAAGATGCGTTATATATGGTTTTCAAATTGTTAGATTTCATGTTGTGAGGAGATATTTGAGCTTTTATCTTCTAGGCATGTTTCAGGTGAAGTTTGAGAATTGATCTGTCCATTGCTTGAGTTAAATTTTTTTAGGGTTTTAGGATTGTATCTCAGTAATGCATTTTATTTAGTTGTGTAAGGGATAGAGAGAGGATGTTGTTGATCTGATGAGGTAAGTTATTTGACGTTGAAATTTTTTATAATAGATTATTGTGCAGTGAGTGTAGGTTTACGGGGAGTAATTATTAGCGTAGTAATTTTATGGACGAGCTGTACTTCCTGTATGATTTTGAGAAAGAGATGGGTAGTTGTCGGGACAAGGAATGAGGATTCACGTATGAGGGATGGGAGTTTGTTTAGCGAGATTGGTTTAGTTTTTATGATTACTTGTACAGGTTTATTATTATTTTCATTTATAGTCACGGTTGTGTTTGTTGTCCATGTAGGATATATCTATTACTGTGTTATTCTGGGTTTGGTGGTATTTATGAATTTGCAAGGGAATTTTGTGGATGTTATAGGTAGTTGATTGGTATGTGATATCTGGTATTGAGTTTAATAATATTATGTGGTGTTTGCGTCAAACAGGAATGTATTCGGAGGGAAGTTATCTATTGTATTACTAAGATTTGAACTGATATAGGGTGACATTAGTATAGTTTGGTAGAATATATAGTAGGTTTTTTGTTAATGTACGTTAAGAGGTTTTAGGTATATTAATATAGCACTAAGTTACGTATTGATTATAATGTTAAATAGGGAAGTGACTTATATTTTGTGATTCTTGAGTAACATTTAGCTACATGATATTGTTAAAGTATTTATGTATTTATCGATTATTCATGAGTATTACCTAATACTGTACTATGTAAGGTGTTTACGAGGGTATATGTCTATGTAATCTGTTTTGATGGATATGTAATTAGTGAGGAATATTATAATCGCTATGATTTTTTTGCTGGTGGTTATTATAGTAGAGATGGATAAATATACTCGATATTTACGGGTATTGGATTAGTAAAATTTTTCATGTTCCCTAGGAAATTAATAGACTTGGTTATCTTAGTAATATGATGTGTAGTTAGTGTAAATGGTTGATGCTTTCATATTATTGGTCATATTTAATTTAGATTATTATTTGGTAAGAATCGTAGATTATGGTTCATGCGTCAAGAGGGAGAGTTATATGGGAATATAGGAGAGTATATGAGGTGGTTTTTCATTTGAAAATAATGTTCTTTTTTAGAATGTTGTTATAGAATGGCATTATTTTAACTATATTATCAGTAGTATTATACTGTGATGTAGGGAATGGAGTGAAACTAGAACATTTAGTTGTGTAGTAGTGGATGAACAGTTTCATACGAGTACATGTCATGTATTGATAGCTTAGGGTAGTGATTCTGGTGGGAGTTAGTATCGAAGTTATAGGACATTATAGGGCTGCTACATTTGTTGAGGATTGATGGGTTTGCCCGGGTCGGCTTTTGGTTACGTCTTACAATAAGTTCATTTGTCTGTCGACCGCTAAAATATCTCTAAATAGTTTGAAAGAATCAAAACGATTAAATTCATTGGATATTTTTTAATGACATGACGGATTGAAAGTTTAAAGCATTGTAATTCATTGACTATCGCGACTTTAGTTCGCATATTAAGTACAACTAAATAGGGAAAGTTTTATTTATATTAATGGCTGCAAAGCAGATTAATAAATCTTATTTTAAAATTCAGATACTGGAGATAACTACTATCTTAATGCTAAATATTATAACTGTAGAGTTGCTAATATTGTTCCCTGCGGTCGCGATCTATTTAGCACACAAGAAAGTTTGCGGAATACATTTTCAGAACTCATGGTCAAGAGAGAGAGGGTGTGATGAAGTAGTATTTTTCTGCAACCAATGACTTTAAGAATAGAAAACAGAGTTGATATAGGTGTAAGATGAGTCGTTGAGACGAAATAAATATAAAGATCAGAGGATTTATGAACGAGCATTATAATGTTGGCATATAATGATTTGGGAAAGAAAGTAGTTTCGTTTAGATACAAGTTACTTTCTTTTCACATATCTTGATTTTCTTGATTTGTTCTATAGTAATACAACTGCGGTGGTCGAATGCTATATATCTTATATTATATTTTGGAACTATGTAGCGTAGGGGATGGAATACTAGCGATGATTAGAGGCTACAGTCGGTTTAGTCGCTTAGTGGCGCTCTAGAAAGTACTAGACGGAGGGCATTAAAATTAAAATTTAATGTTGCATCTACTTTAAAAAAAACTTTTGTTCCTAGGTAAACCTCTTATGGATCCGTGTTATGGTACGAGGTTAAGACGTGAGCCTGTCGTAGCATTGATATTAGGGCGAAGGATGGCACTGAAATATATGGAATATTCTGAGAGTCAAGCTATGCAGCGATGATGTTAAGCAAAATTATCAGTTGAATGTGAGTGAGCCATTGGGTGTGGATAGTTGTGAAGGTCGGGAAAGCAGACCTTCAAGCTAGTAGGAGGTTAACATGGAAAAGTATTAAATTAATGTCGTTATTATTCAAAGGTGTAAGTCGTTGGATGGATTGTGCTACTGGCATTGCAGTATATTATTGGTTAAAGACCCTTGATATCTAACATTGTGTATAATATGTATTGAGTAGTTGGGGAAGTACTATAGAGTGATTGGTCACGAACGTTGGTTTTGAGTATGATTGTATGAACGAAGGTATAAGGTCTAGTATTAATATACGCAGTATATATGTTGAGGGGCTTATAAATAAGCTATTATTGGTTAATCCTGATATAAGCCACCTTAATGTATTTGGGTGAGTGTGTGAGTTTATGGAATGGTGAGTACTGTACTTAGTATTAGTATAGTACTCCCTACCTCATGCAAACACCTACCTGGTATATAGCTAATTTATGATCCATAACTATATGTAATATGGCAAAGATAGGCCAGTAATATTACATTTTAAGGGGACAATTACCTCGGATTTAGCCTAGAACCTCCAACATGACGTATTTAGAGGAAGGAGTGATAGATACTACCGTACAAATATGAGAGTAAATAATCTACCGATTAAGTAGACAAATTTTTGAAAACTAAATGTATGTATGAATTAATATTTTTAATTTATTATTCATTGTTAAATATAGTTTATACATAAAAAGATTTAATGTATAAAATCACATTATTTGTAGGTGTACGGCAGCTGGATACCTTTCGGGTATTAATTAACATATCTTTTAACTTTGGTGAGCTGTAATTAGGGAGGGAAACTACTGGGTGCATAGTTGATTAACATACTGATAGATGAGCACAAACCTGCTGTCAGTGTATATAATATTTTTTCTAATATCAAATACATTTACATGGAATTGTATTTTCTTATAATATTATTTATTTCATTTGAATTATTTAATTACTATAAATAATTTATTATTGTTACTATGTCAGATTAATACGCTCTCATTCAAGGGTACTCTTTATATGGGAGTGGGGGGTACGGTTTTCGGTAGTAATCAACTACGGAGTTTTCGCTTTAAACGCAAGGCTCCCTAGTCGCGTAATACTGCTAGCAGCACGGGCGCATACTAAACCTATGCCAACCTCGAGTATGTGAGGAGTGTATGTTCTTTTATTGGTCTGTTTATCGGTCAATATCCATACATATGATATATATATTTTTCTTTAATATACTACTACCTTCATCATCCGTATACTTTTCATCGAATATATTTAAGTTTAAATTATATTATCACTAGAGACATGAATGGAGGTATTATTTTATCATATCAAATGCATTCATAAGAACAATAACAATAGCAATAGCGCTTCATTACTAACTATACCCTGTTACATCACGCTAGTCTAAATCATAGCCATCTGGTGCCATTCACTACTATCATACTTTAAAATATTAGTTGCCAAGTTATCATACTACAGTTAGCTTTAAATTCTGTCTGTGACTCATATACTAGAATAATAGAGTGTGGTCTATCTTAATCATATATACCTAATTCCTAATTATGTGATTCATTGAATTTCTATGTTGGTTTGCTACCTTGTATAATGATTTCATTACTATTCTAATATTCTCGCCTTTGCCTCAATACTTAGTAGTCATAGGTTTAATGGAGTTCTCATAATTTGATTTAGCACACTCACTGTATATATCATTATTCATGTGTGAATCTTTTCTTGTAGACTATACCTGTATTACTAGGAGTGAATATTCTCAAGAGTATCATGACCACTCAGAATAATCATTCTGGGAGATTGAGAATCTTGTATAGTCCTTCCGGTAGAGAAATAGATAGTCACTAATGGACTGTATTTATTTCAGTCTGAGGTGTTAAAAAAAATTCACACTTTTGCTACTGACTAATAGAGTGCGCATGTATGGTAACGGCTCTAGGTAATATAATAAAGACTGAGTGAGAATGTTCCTCGTTTCATCCATAATAGTATTTGCATTGTATTGCTTGTATCAGAGTTTGTTCTGTTACGCGCTTTTATAAATTCAGTTATTTTAAATGAGCGACTGAATAGATGAGTCACGTTAACATCGCTGTTTACTCTGGTTATGCACGTTGGTAATGAATTGTAGAGTAAACGGGAGTATATTCGTCGAACTTGTAGCCTTTCTATGACTACAGATGCATCCATTGTCTTTGTCTGTAATATTTTCCGTATTATATGTAAACATTTATCTAATAAGATCCTATCTTGAATACTTCTATTATTGATGTTTTATATGCAATTCCCTCATCTCGACGGATGGTAGATCATTCCGAGTGACTAGAGACCATGATGTTATGGTATGAGGTGCAATCTCGAGTATATTTAGACAAGATTAGATCGGAAACTTGATATTTTTTGTCGCGCAGGTCAACTCTTTTCTATCTCGTCTTCATTACTGGCGCAGTGGTGTTGATAGGCATGATTCTCTTGCTCAATGGCACACCACGAATTAGCGGATTGTTTCTGATTGAGACTGTGCGATAAAAGGCCGGGACTTCTGTTAGTCCAGAGTCATGTATCTCTTGAGAGGTAAGCTCTTGGAGAAAGCAAGACTTATTATATATCTTCTTCGACCTGGTCTTATGGACAGACTGTCAACTATCAGAGTCGTTCTAGCGCTAGGACATGAATTTTGAAAATGGGGTTGATGACTGTTTCCGATTGGGCTTCGTATGCAAATGGCATATTTCTCTTTGAGGGTCACCAATTATATTTAGTTTTGATTAAGGAGATGCTCAAATGTAGCTGATCTATATTCTTATGTTCTCATCCTATCTGGCATCAGCGAGTAGTTGATGATCGGGGCTAGTTTTCTTTGATTAGTGTCTCTCTGTAATTGACTTCTCCTTTTACTTTTAAAGAATTCCAGAACAGACTCGGATCACAATAGACGCATTGTAGTGTTATCACTTCTCCTCTTGCTTAGATATTGGATAGTCTACCTCTTTATTCCTAAGTTTAGTTATGCTAAAGTATATTATTTTGACCTGGCTATTTGAAGACTAGGCACTAATACTTCAAAGGTTTAAAATAATAAAGAAAGTCTTAACTCATTTTAGGATTTTTCTATGATTATTTAATAAATTTTAAATCTATGTATTATAATTTACGGAAATTATTTAACACCTTAGTGTTTGTCAGTCATTGGCATGATTTAATTTTATAGATTACATAATAAGTATAGCAATGACATAATTAATATATTCAAAAATCATTAGGTTACATTAATGAGATCATAGGGAAATTGTCTTAACAACCCAAAATTACTGATTTTTTCTCATTGTTTTCCGCGAGGCACAAGAGTGACAAAAAAAAATACATAAGTTTGTTACAAATGTAAACCAATTAACTTTATAAAGAAAACTTCATATCCCTATCCAAAAACATAACAATAAAAAAAACTTATTTACTATATATAAGTACAGATATACATTTTAAATTTGCAAAATATTTTAAGAAATAGATTAAAAATGTATTTACATCTTTTTAAATTATCCTTTATTTCTTGTTTCTATAATATTTTTGCAAGCTAAAAATCAACAATTTGGAAAATATATTAATATGAAAACTATAGCTATATATATATATTATAATATATATTAGTATATTATATATAAATATTATAAATATATATATATAATTCTATTATTATTATTTCCATGAAAAAAAGTGAAAGAATGAGGTGGATCAGTGATAGATGGTGAGATGCAGTCAGAGAGAGTAGATAGTGGTAAGAGAATAAGAATGAAGTAATACGAGTGTATATAGTAACGATGAAAGAGATGTAAAGAAGAGGTAGATGAATGAGGTAATAGAAGAGTAGAAGGTAAGAGTATGATACGCTTACCGAAGGTAAGTAACGAATATATGTTTCGGGAAACTTGGACTGTAAATCAAATTTGAATATCTTTTAGCTAAAACTCTAGGTTTTAAAATATATAGTTTTTCACTAAGAAAGTTCTTTAAAAACATCTAAACTAGCTATTTCTAGTGTTTTCACTCATGATTCCATGTGCATTCCTAGAGTCCTCTAAAGTGTCGCACGATAGCATCTGCAAGATATCCTTAGCGAAATCTGCTGGGATACTCTCGATCTTATGATATTAACATACAGAACGCTCCTCTCATCATAAATTACATCATTCATTTTAGAATATACAGTAAATTCTCACAGAGGAAAATCAGCGCGAAATATGGTGGGTGTAGAGGAATCACTATAGTATATACCGAGTTTTTGGAAGTACAGAGTTGTTACGAACAACGAGTGATGTGGTGAGCTGGCAGCGTGAGTCAATGGCAAGAAAACATAATAGTTTGGATCTTTCACTTCGTTATGAACGTTTTCACCGAAATTGCAGCTCTACCTACTCAGCACTTTCCAAAACGTACAGTAAAACTCTGTCATTGGAAGATTTGACCAGCGAGGAAAAGAATCCATTGTGAACAACCCCGTGAATTCCAAAAAAAAATGATTAAGCATAGCTTGACCATCGACTCTAGTGCGATCTTGACTCGGCTTCTTTCTGAGCCGTGGTGAAATTTTGCGATTGTCTAACTGCTGATAATATCATCTTAAATGCATCTAATGAAGCATTTCAATCTTCCAATTCTCTAATGGTAATAAACCCGTCACATCGGTTAAAAAACGCCAAATCAATGAACATACATTACAAAAAAAAAATAACACAGAAACCAGAAACAATGATCGATCATTCCATTTGGCCCGTGGTTGATTTATTACAGCTAGTATTGGACAAACCTATTCAGCTTCCAGCTCTACATCTAGAGGGCAGGAGAGGGCATATTACATACATCAGTATAGGGCGTGGTCAGCTCAAATAATAGTTATATTAGTATAATAATATATATAATATATAATATATATATATATAATTATTATATATAAATATAATATAAATTATATACCTATTATTTGCTAATATAATATATATACTATAGTCAAAAAGTAGATATGTTGCCATATATTTAAGCGAAAAGAAATCAATAACTTTTGTACATTTATTTTTATAATTTAGACCAATATATATATATATACTATATAACATAAGATTAATAATTAATATAACTATAATATTACATCTTTTATCCTTTAACTGATATTTACAGGTGTGTGGAGACATAATATGGAGGGAGAGATTAGAAGTAGATTTTACTGCGTGTTTCATAATATACTTACTGTATAAACCTTAAGAAAAAAATCTCATTATATACTTAATTAAGTCTAAATTAAAACGGGATTCTACATTTCTTCTGCTTCGTTAATTTCGGATTGAGTTTAGTTGTGTTTGTTGATTCTTAAAGTTTCGCATTCAAAATGCTTCATTGTTCTGATGTGTTTGTATAAGTGGAGATGTGTATTTTTACTGTGTGCTTTGTATGACCTCCTTGTTTTTATTCAGAATATTGAACTTTTGCTTGATATATTTATACTTTAATTTTTTTATTTTTTAGGAAAATATAGAAAACTTATTAAATATGAAAATATTTCTCTCTATGTATAATAATATTATATTAATAATATATAGTATAATAGTACTTATTATAATAAATATTTATTCGATATTATATCATAGCATATAACTACGTTATAACTATTCTCCGACACACTTATATATATATCTATATCGTATATATTATATATAGTATAATATTAGTTAATAAGCCAGAACACTCGACGTCCGTATCGCCTAACAAGCATAACTAGTTCTAGGCTTGCCAAAAAAGTAGTTATTCTATAATTCTCTTACGTCCATGCTATTTCGCGGTCCAGGGGGCAACAGAAAATACTTGAATATAAGGGTTCCACTTGCCCATATGAAGCTAGATTATATATATAATATATAATAGTATATATATATATATATAATATAGTATGATATGATTATAATTATTCAACTAATAATAATATTATTACAAGTAATTATTTAGTGTAATACGTTGTTTATATTATCTAAATAGCTTAAACAATACAATAATAAATAAACAATATATATATATATATATATATATATATAGTATTATATAATATATATATTAAATACCAATCAATACATATTGAATATATATATAATTAATAATATATATATATATTATATATTAATATATATATATATATATATAATTACATATACTAATATTTATATTAAACAAAATCTCTCTCTCTCTCAAAAAACAAGTGTATTAAATAAATAAAAACGGTAAATTAAAAATAGTAAATGTTCTTATTATACCGATATTATTCATTTTATGTCTTTATTATTTATCTTTGTCATGAACAACAAAATAATTTTAAAAATCATATTTATAACAATAATAATGAACTACAACAAGATTTTGTATATATATATATTCTGTTTATTTTATACACCCTTATATTAACAAACCTTTGAGCGAAGTGTTATATATATATTATATTGTTATTGCCATGTTAACAAGAGATATAAAAAGTCCCATAAAATAAGTCTTATAACTTTAAAACCCAATTAAATAAAAAGAAGAAATTCGTTTCATTAAAAAAAAATCAAAGTTAAAGAAACAAAATTGTATAAAAATTCTCAGAAAAATCTAAGAGGAGGACGGAAGACGAAACCACTTCAACTCTAACTGTGTACACCCCTGGGAAAGAACAGTATAACAAGCAACAGTAGCTCCAGCAAAGACCAGATCGAAGAAAAAACATCCAGCGTCAACAATGAAATCACCATTCCTTTTGGAAACCATTTAGAACTAAACAGCTATATATTGGGTAGAATGAAAAAGAAAGTAAACCAATCGCTCTTTAAATTGCTATAAACTATTAATGGATTTTCTTTCCAAACACTGTTATTTTTTTTGTTATAATTATTTTGTTCACATATATATATATATATATATTAATATAATAATAATATAAATTAAACATATATATAATATAAATATTATAGTATATTATTATTATATATTTAATTATGTATAGTACTATAATATATATTATATATATATAATATAATATATACCTCTAATAATATATATATTATATTATTAATACTTATATATATAATTAATATATAAATATACTATTATATTATATATATATATTATTTATAGTATATATATATATATATATATATATAGTAATTATGAATAATAATTATATAGTAAATATAGTAGTATATATATATATCGTTAATAATATATTTAGCTATATATGATATATTTATATGTATAAATATATTGGGTCAACATGGCAAAGGATCAATATGGGGAAAAAGATAATAATATTTCATTCACCGAAAGAGCACTAATTAAAATGCAACAATATTGATGCTTACAGACTATTTCTGAGATAGACAACCCTCCACCAATTATTAAGCTATTTAAATGATCGAAGGACTGCTAGGCTATCATGTTGTTATTAAAATAGTTACACAAAATTAATTTGACCACAAAAAAAAAATATGCTCAAAGCCAATATTCACAGATAAAATTTTTATACATTCTGATCAATAGTATTTTTTTATTTTTTTTTTTAAAAGGGCTGTATAAAGCTCCTCTCAAGTATCAAATAATTAATGAATATTAACATACATAATATGTAGTAACATTAACTTCTATATCACTTTAGATAATATTTAAAGAGGTTATAATTAAAGTAAAAAGGAAAAAGTCCTCACACAATTTTTTGTATAATAAGTAACCAACCAATTTGGCATGTTTTTCATATATGGTGCAATTGGGATTATTATTCATAGCTGATTAATTATTTTTAAAAGATTTATAACTATAATATAAATGGACATATACATATATACTACCGTGAACAAAAGTTAGTATGTATGTTGGGGTAGTATAATAACTATAAAACTGTAATGGTAATAGGCTACACACATAAATGATAGTATAATTATATATATAATTATCGATATAGTATAATATATAGATATATATATTAAATATAATGATAGATATAATTTAATTATATAATAATATATTATAATTAATTATATTATTATTAAATCAACTAGATATCACGTATCTGATATATATTAACTAATAGGATATCAATTGCTAGTATTACGTGTTGGATAAAATAAACCCACACGATTGTAAATTTCTCTTTTTTTGTTAATCTCATTTTAAAGCTATAGTTTATTTTTATTCTCAACTGAATATTATAAGTAAATCCTAATTTTTCTTATTTAATTATATTTAATAGTAACATTTATTAAGATAATAATAAACTCTTCCTTTATTATCTTTAATATTATATTTAGGGCAATGTACTATTCTTGAACATGTTAAGAATACATATCTTAAGTTTTCTAAAACAGATAATAAAATTGGCTTTTTATAAATTTTCTGTAATGATTAGTGCTCTTTTTATTCTTACATAATTCGGGTATGGTTGTCCTGGCTATCTTTTTTTAATTATTCATAATAAGTTCGACGTAGTCTTAATTATCTAGACTATAGAATCAATTGAATGAATTAGAACATTTTTGTAGAATTAACAAAAAAAAAACATTAATGAGCAATGTAAATCTCGCGAAAAGAACACTTGTATTAAATAAAATGTATTAGCGTCACACCTCTAACAACGGAAAAATTAAATTCTTATTCTACCTGACCAATATCATCAACAAAATTATCAAAATCTCCCAGCCGCTACGCCTGGCCAAAAACCGCGCGAATTTCCCGGTGTAAAAAAGGCGAATAACTCCAGAAAAAGATAATTATGAATCAAGTTGACATAAAATTTTTATCAAGTGCGGTTGCCTCTTCAGGAGTGAAAATTTTACGTCACTGTCATTGAAACATCAATGGTATAATTTATATAAACATCTTCAATATATCATCATCATCTATTTTTTCGCCAACATACTGTATAACGCCAAAGGAAAACTCATTACATGTTATCGGATTTCACTCCAGTACAAGAATGTAAATATTATCCTTATTATTATAACATTATATCAGTATTATATAATATAGTATATATATATATATATATATAATATATAGTAGTACTAATAAAATCATATATATAGTATATATATATAGTACGTATATAGTATATATATGTATATATATAATATAATTATGACATAATAATATATACTATCATTATACATGCTATAGACTTCATGGTTATGAAAATGTAGGAAATATTCTATTATAGTTATGTATTATATATACTATATATATAAAATATATAGTGTATATAAGTATTATATATATATTGATAATATATATCTCTATATATATAGTATAGTTAGTATTATTTTTTTTTTTATATATCTATAGTTTATAGTATAGCTATATGTTATAGCCCAAGGCAATACTCCAACTACCCAATTACCAAAGGAATCACTCAATACCCAAAGGAATACCCCGAGATATTAATCGCAAGATGGAAGAGGTCAGAGGTCTCTCGGCTCAGCGGCGACGACGGGGGGCTGGATCGTCCCCCCTCTTCCCAACCGGTCGCTCGAGCCATTTAAAAAAAAGAAAATACTAAAAAAATTAAGCATGATAAAAAACAAACTTGTGGCAACTCTTCGGCATCTTCTATTGGAGTATTAGCTAACACGTGACGCTGCAGGGATCCACGAGTAGGTTAGCGATTCGGATATCATTCGTTTTTATATGTAACCAGTCGGCTTTTTAAAGAAGTAGTGGCAATATATATATTATTAATATACTAATAGTTTGATATATATAATATATACATCATATAATATATGATTATAATATATGTATATAGTTAGTTATATGATATATATATATAGAGCGCTATTAATATATATAGGTCCTGTTTTGTTTTACGACTCCTCAGCTGGATTTTTTGTTTTTTTTTAACTATATTGCTACTGTACACTGATACCTAACAATGGATTCATGGTAAGCGGACATGTGATTCAAAGTTCGAAATATTATTATACAATAATTTTTTAAAAAATCATACCATTATGTAATATATTGTTTTATAAAAATGAAATATCCCAAATATACAACACTTACAGAAAAACAATTTACAACTCTGGAATCCAGCGTATAAGCTGTTTTCAAAATGTTAAAAAAGAAAACAATATATATTTTTTCATAATGAAATACTCTCAAAAAGTACGCACACTTACAGAAGAAAATCCATTACATATTATGGAACAGCGTATAAAGCTTATTACAAATATGGTATAAAAAAAAAAAAAGGGGGCTCGAGTTGACGGGGAACAGAGGGGGGGACGCTTTCCATACCCCCGTAGGGGAGGGGGCGAAGGAACCCCCGCGGACATCCAAATAGCAAAGAGCCTGGGGGTCCGGAGACCCCGTCTCCGAAGGGGGGAAATATGTCTACCCCATAAGATCGGCCCGGGATAGGGCCGAGAGACACCGCGACCCTGCCATTTTTTGCGGTTTACCCTTGGATTATGCTTTGTAAAAAAAGAAAAAAAAGAAGATTAAACACTGACGTGAGTCGTAAAACGTAAAGGTCCTATATATTTTGAATCATGTCCGTCTTTAGCCACTGTAATTGATTGTGTACTGGGATCTATATATACCAGACATATATTAAAGAAAAGAAAAATTCAAACTTTGAAGCAAAGGTAACTTTATCAAAAGGTAATGTATGAGTGCTCACCTGGATGTACACCATCTTATATATATATATAGATATATATAGTTATAATATATATTATATCTTATAAGTATATATAATTTTATAAATTAATGTGTATGCATAGTGTAATTTATCTAGTTTAGTAGGCCAGCATCCCGAGCACATGCATGTCAACTTTAAAACTATACGTTACAGGAAATGATAAATTTTTTGATTTCAAGCAAGTAATTTGCTGTCATCGATGAAACTAAAAAAAAATTCGTTTTTTTATTGTATTATTTATTTAATAACAAACTTTTGAAATATTAGTATAATCGTTAGGTCTGGCAAGCGTACGCTCTGATCAACCTTTCATTCCTGCGGTAATAGTGTTTTGTTTTATTTGCTCCTGGAGAAAATGTTCATTTTTTTCGTTTATTATTTTTTGCTGTATTGTCGCACGGCCGAGGGAAGAGGGGGGACGAATGCCCCCCGTCGTCTCCGGTAGGCCGAGAGAAACCCCGACTTGTCCATCTTTGTTGTTTACCCGTGGGGTATCTGTTTAGTTAAAAAAAGAAAAAAACTCAGCATTTGGCACCGTTGCGTGCTCCCTCGGAGTACTCGAGCCTCCTTCGTGATTCTCAAGAACGGTAATATAAAGAGCAAAGAAACTAAAGTGTTGTTAGGAATTTTTAAAGTTTTTAAAAAACTTGTTATTTTTTTATTATTTTTTATTTCATGGGTAAAAATGTCTCCTGATTAATAAAATTATATTTATAAAAATAAATATAATTTTATTAATCAGGAGACATTTTTACCCATGAAAGATTCTTTTGAGAGATACAGGTTTAGGAGGAAGTTAGTCTAATGATGAAGGTAGAAGCTTTTGAGGATTTTGTTTCTATGTGGTAGGTGAGGGAAGGGTAGAATAGGTGAGGGAGTGGCGTGTTGGTCACGGTGTAGAGTTGTACGAATTTATTTTGTACTTTTTTAAATGAGCTCTGAAAAAATGTATTGGTTGGGATAAGATACTTTACCGTTCATCATTAATGACTAACTTCCTCTAACACCTTTCTTCTCTCAAAAGAATCTTAAAACCTCCAACTCACTCTTACAAAATAACATCTCACAAATGCATATACAAAATCCGTCCGCATAATAGCCCGACTCACATTTTGACAAAGGTGAAATAAATCAGAATTTAACAGAAGACTCTATGCAACATAACACGGATCTTTACATACGACTCTCAACAATGTATGCTTTCACCTGCGACATAGATCTAGGTCTCATCTACAGACATTAATATAAAAGATCGTGCCCCATCTTAAAGGTACTGGACCCCACCCAACGTAAACTCCTAGAATCACTATGCATACAGAACCTTCCTATGTTTAAGACTTACAAAAAAGGAGAATAGTACGTTCAATTCCCACACTTACAAGCATTCTTACCACCAACCATGTTGTTTCAAAAAAATAAAAGCAAATTTACTTAAATTTAAACTACTGTTTCATATTTCAACTGTTCATGCATCATCTTACAACAAATAAAATTTCTTGTGGATTTCGTTATTTAATATTGGCAACTTCGGTCATCATTTGAGGGTCCAGAAATTAAGGACCGCAAAGCTTAACGATATTTAACATTTGTATGAAGCCACTAGTTTAAACTTTTTAACATAAATAAGTATGAATAAGGCATATATATATATAATCAAAGCCATTTTTTCGCCGAGTTTGGTAGCGTATTATAATGGGAAGGGCCCTTATTTAATATAATTGTGTATTAAAAAGTTTTTTTACAACGGTCTTCATAAGATGTTGAATATCTGTAAGCTTTTCGGTCTTAATGTGTTCTGTCCCTTCAGGACGATTGTATTTAGACTAATTAAAACCTTGGAAAAGACGGTTTTTGTAAGATTATGTAAACAGTTGAAATATGAAAAGTAGTTTAAATTTAAGTAAATTTTCTTTATTTTTTTGAAAAATGGTGTGGTGGAAAGAATGTTCTTAAGTGTGGGATTGAACGTAAATTCTCCTTGAGAGGCTGAAAGTTAGGAAGGTTTTCTGTTATGCATGTGATTCTAAGGAGTTTACGATTTGGTAGGGTCTAGTAACCTCGTTTAAGATGGGGCACGTAATCTTTTATATTACATGTTGTGATGTGAGGACTAGATCTATTAGTGAGGTGTAACGCATAATTTGAGTAGTCGTATGTTAAAGATCGTGTTTATGTTGATAGAGTCTTCTGTTAAATTCATTTAATTTCATCCAGTTTGGAAATGCAAGAAGTGGAGGGCGATTTTTTGGTATTTGAATTTTCATATGTTTAATTTTGTAAGTGAGTTGGAGGTTTTAAGATTCCCATTTGAGAGAAGGAGGTGTTTAGAGGAAGTTTAGTTATGATGAAGGTAAAAGTATCTTTATCCAACCTACATTGTTTCAAAGTTTCACTTAAAAAAGTAAAAAATAAATTCTACAACCCTACAACCGTGACCAACACGCTTCCTCACCTATCTACCCCTTCCTCACCTACCACATAACAAATCCTCAAAACTTTACCTTCATCATTAAGACTAACTTCTTCTAACGCCTCTTCTCTCAAAAGAATCTTCCATGGGTAAATGTCTCCGTGATTAATAAAATTAATAACTTAATGTTTTAAAATATAATTTTATTAATCAGGAGACCTTTTCCATTGAAATAAACAACAATAAAATAAAAAAATAACGCTTTTAAAAACTTAAATTCGTTAAAAATGTTGGAATACTTGTATAATATATTACTGTTTTTTGAGAATCCGAAGGAGCTCGAGTACTCGGAGGGAGCGTGCAAAGTCGGTTGTGGAGTTTTTTTTCTTTTTATACTAAACGATTAGCATTCGTCTAGTATTAAAGATGGATAACGTCGGGGTTTCTCGGCCTACCGGGAGACGACGGGGGGACTTTGTCCCCCTGCTGTCTCGGTCGGCTCGACCCCCTAAAAGAGGAATACAAACGAAAAAAAATAACATTTTCTCCAGAGCAATAAACAAAACACTATACCCGCAGGATCGAAAGGTTGATCAAGTAGCTACGCTTGTCAGACCTAAGATTGATACTAATATTTAAGTGTTATTTAATAATATTAGAATAAAATTTTTTATTTAGTGTTTCATCGAATGCATTTTTAGTTAAAATGAATATCAATTAAATGTTATTGATTTTTCCTGTAACTGTTTGTAGTTTTAAGTATAGCATGCAATGTGGCTTCGGATGCTGGTCTTATATATAGTAATATAATATAATTAAGATATATATATATACTATATATATTATATCTATAGTATATATATATATAATTTATATAATATATATATATATATATATATATATTATTATATATATCAATAGTTATTATAATAGTATGACTTTTCTGTTTACGCTCCGTCAGTTTTTGAACTTTTTTTTTTTTTAATATAGTTTCTAGTATATATGATCCTAACAATCAAATTTAAGTGGTAACGGACATGATTCAAAATATATAGGCCTTTAGCGATTTTTAAACTTTGAGAAGTTTTAACTCTTTTTTTTTTTTAACTAAAGGAATATCCAAGTAACCGGCAAAATGGCAGGAGTCGGTGTTGCTCGGCCTTCCGGAACGACAGGGTAGGACTAACCCCCCCTCCGCGGAGAGTCTCCGGAACCCCCGCTCTTGTATTTGGGTGTCGCGGGTGCCTTCGCCCTCCCCTACGGGGTATGGGAAACGTCCCCCCCTCTGTTCCCCGTCAACTCGCAGCTCCCCTCTTTTTTTTTTTTACATATGTTTATAAGGATTATACGCTGATTCTAATATGGTAGAATTTGGTTTTTTCGTAAGGTCGTACTTTTGAGTATTTCATCTTTGAAAAGTTCTGTAATGATTTCTGAATGATTTAGTAATAAAATAGCAAGCTGATTTTTTGTACTTTATTTTCCCCAAAAGGTAATTGGTTTTAATAATAACCGAGTGGTCTTAAATTGACATAATTCCTTTTAACATTAATTATAGGGTAACAGGTTTTACTTTTAAAATATTGACATATTTCGACCTTTTGAATCATGGGCGTTACCACTGAAATTCATTGTTGGTATCCATGGGCGTCCGCCCCAAAAAGAAGAAACAACCAAAACAAAACAAAAGGCCCAAAATTGACGAACAAGAAGGCAAGAGAAAAACCAACCACCCCACCCCAAATCCACAGCCCAAATAATTCAAAAAAAAAAAAAAATCAAAGCTGATGTGTCGTAAACAAAATAGGAACTAATGATATATAGTATATATACTATATATATATATATAATATGATATACTAGATATAAATATATATACTATATATATATAGAATATATATATATATATAGTATTTTAGTGAATATCTATATGCACTACTCTTTAAAGGATGTTACTAAAAAGACATGATAATCTGCGAAAGAATGCGCTGAACCCTAATCTCTTGATCCCTGCAGTGTCACGTGTTAGCTAAAAACTCCAATAGAAAGAGCGAAAGAGTTGCCAAAGTTGCTTTTTTATCATGTTAATTTTTT
>JABUQX010110960.1:37500-62500 GCA_015478945.1 Trachelipus rathkii
CAAATTCATAAAATCGATATGTATATGGAGGTGGAGGCGGATAATCGATATGATCCTTATCTTTAGTATCTGAGTTTTTCACTTTTATATATACCACTATCATCACGGTGGAATACTGAAATTGTTTTACTGTAATTAAATTTATGAAGAACCGAGGCCTCGGACTGATTGAGGACCCCTCTTAATTAAAGGCATACGTAATTCATGATAATGGCTCAAAGTTAAAGCGATTGAGTCGCTATTCAAAAGGTTAGAGTTCGCTCCCTCTTACGAATAGAAGGTAACAGTTACCTAAAGCAGCTCCCCTCCAAGAATAAGACAAAGCTCGTGAGTTGCAAAATTAAAAAAAAAATGCAAACTTGATTCTTTGTGTACAGCTGAGCTTTAAGAGGTTCTTGTCACAACATCGAGAATGGTGGAGAGAGAGAATGAGCATTACAGAAAATTTCTAATTCTTGGTGACTTTAATCTTCGGGCGTTTATTTTTCGAGATTAAAACCTTGTCTCTGTTGCAGTCAACTATTTTATTATTCATGAAAAGAGTTGGGTACTAATCCCAACATCTCTCTATATCTCTTTATATATATATATATTTATAATATATATATATTTATATAATATAAATATATATATAAATAATATATATATAAATATATATATATATATATATATATTTTATATATAATACTATATATATATAATATATATATATATATATATATATATATATATGTAATATTATTAACCCTGAAAAATTGAAATATGTTTGCTAAAGTAAAAAAAATGAATTTATTATCTCTTTTAATAACTGATAACCATAACTTTATAAAAAAGTTTTGTTAACTAACTAAAAAAATAAATAAATAAATAAATAAAAACTTTCGAACGAAGAAGAATGGAAAACAAAAAGCAAGGAGAAAAAAAGAATCGAAAAATACATTACTAACGAAGAACAATCAGAAAAAGTAATAGGAAAAGAAATGGAGAAGAGGAAAAATAATATTTAAAATTTTATGGATAAAATTAAACTTTCAAAATGGTCCCAGCACTTACCTATAATAGCGTTTTCAAACTTATGTTTGAAAAAGATCATTTTTAAAACGTATTTTCTTCTATTTAGAGTAGTTTATATTTATAAATATAATATAATATATAATTTATATTATATAAATTTAATTTTTTTTAATATATATTTTATGCAAATTTTATAAATTTTCGTAAAGATATATATATATTATATGATAAATATATTTTAATATGCCAATAGCCTATATAGTTCTATAGATTTGTTATAAAATATATAATATATATATTATATATAATTTATATAATAAATATGTTGTTATACAGGGTAATTCAAACCTCTGCAACAACTCGAGGTCTGATAGAGGCAAACGTTAAGGAACTATTTATTGTAAATAAATGAACCTATGTGTATGACGCTTTCGTTTCAAAGTTACGGGGATTGAAGGTACACTAGTTTATTTTGTTGACGCGTAGCATGTAGGTTACCGCCGACGATTTAGGTTACTCATTTTAATGTGTTTGTGCTGCGTACATGTGTGGACGCTTAACGTCCTTCGGAACACGTGCAATACCTTTACCTTGCCTAATTCATCGTTTGATTGCAGTTCAGTGTAGCATTCGATACGAATGGATCTCTTACACTTCTTCCCGGATGTAACCAACATGATAATGTGTTAACGTGCGGTGAAACGGAAATGGACAAAAGCGCATCCTTAATTGTTACCGGGGAAACGTGATTATTATCTTTGGGGCATGTGAAGAGTGCTGTACATAACCCAGTCAACACAAGAGAGAACACTGAAATTCTGCGAATATTCACTTCGTGATTTGATCAAATTCGACACAGGAGGCATGTTCGGTGAGTCCGACAGGCAAATGCACGGCGATGTAACGAAATGTAATCGGTAATGGGGACCTGTGTAACCACCTTAATTTTTACAATAAAAGATTTCATAACAACTAACATTGTTTTGCATTTACAAATCCTCCGTCAAATACTACTTACGTTGTGTTTTAACAAATAATCATCCATTATTGATTATCCATCTTATCAATCCTCTGGAAGTACTACAGGTACGCACGCACGCAGCAATCAGTTACATTATTAGAAATACCCAAAATCTCCGTACCAAAGTAACACGGGTCAAACAGCACACGTGTTTAACTTACCATCATCATCGTAACTTTGAAATTGAAGCCCATACAGTACAATAGTTATTAACAATAAAAATTATTAATTTGTTCTTATATCTGTTTTGCTTTCTTATTAACCCTCTGATTTTGTCGCAGAGGTTTATGAATCACTCCTAATTTAATATATATTATAATTATATTAATATTATTATTATATATTATATTTATATTAATTTTAATATATTAATTATATAAATTAAATAATTATATTATTAATTTACTTAATATTATATATAATTTATAATACTATATTATTAAATTATTTAATTTATATTCTCATTATTATATATTTATATACTTCGTAAATTATATTATTTATACATATTATAAATATATATATTATTATTAATTATATATTTATAATAATATATAAGTATAAGTTTATATATATAATTAATATAAAATATAAATAATTAGTAAATATATAATAGTATTATATATATATATATATTAAATACTATTTTACATATATAATAATTATTATTATATATTTATAATATATATTATATAAGTTTATATATATAATTAATATTATATATTATTTAATTATTTATAATATTATATATATATAAATATTAAATTATTATTTAATTATATATATATATATTATTAATTATTAATTATTATTTATAATATATATATATATATTATATATTAAATTTAATATTATATTATATTAATATTATATTATCTTTTAATTATATTATTATATTGATTATATTTTATTTATAATTACTTATGTTGGGTATTTATTTATAATTATATTATATATATAGCACTAACTCTTTTAAAGATGGTTATTTAATAATAAGAAATACCGATCCAGCGCAATAGTAGAAACATTCGCCGAACGCTACTCGTTGGCAACCCTGGCAAAGTGTCACGTGTAGCTAACCTCCATAGAAGGAGCTGCTTTCTTAGAGTTACCACAGTTATAAACTTCTTCATTTCATGTTCGTTTTTAGTATTTTAATTTTTTTTTAAATATATTAAAATTTTTTATGTGAAGTGGCTCGTGCATACGCGTGGGACAGAGGGGGCTCTGAGTCCCTTCCCTGGTCCCCCGCTGAGGCGCCTGTAAACCCTGACCTTCTTCTCCTCATCTTTTGCATTTAATCTTGGTGGATATATTCCTAGGAGTAAAAACACATAATACCAAAAAAAAAAAACGATGTTCATCACTGCAACCTTTGTAACAGTGCCTTATTGCCTTGAAATACCGGAAACACACACTCTGAATTTTACATCGTTACCCTCGCACTAGTATATCGGTAACTCTCTTTTTATACAGGACAAGTCATCCGCAATTATTTCTTTTTCAGACTACACGTATAACCCACTCTCATTATTTTTTTATTAACCCAGTATAAAATGGCTATAATATTAAAATTAACGGTACCTCCTTATTTAAATCTTATAATATATCTTTCGTCACCAATAGTCTGTCAAAATGGTATAAATCTACCAATTTATATATTGTAACTATATACTAATATATATAGAGACCTAATTTTTAGTGTGCAAACATTAACAAATATTTGCAATAAAATAGGCACTACTCTCTTCAGATAAAAGAGAGTATATTAAAAAGACCAATTATATCGACATAATCGGCCGAACGCTACTCCCCGTGGCAACCCTGCGAATGGTCCGTTAGATCTTAAACATCCAATTAGAAATGGATGTGCTAGATTACCACAAGTTACTTTTTATCAGGTTAATTTTTAATTTTTATTATTTTTTATTTATTTTTTAAGAAGCTCGAGCCCAATGGTGGACAGAGGGGAGTACTCGAAGTCCCTTCCCCTTTCCCCCCGCTGCAGGGGCTGCAGAGAACTGCATCCTTTTTTATCTTTGCAATTATATTTATTACGAGGGTCTTTCCTTTAAGTTAAAAAAAAACAAAAAAAAAACGGTTAATTGGCAACTTTGACGCTTTCTAGTCTTGAATTATCCTAGAAAAATGTTAGTACTCGTTCGTTCATATATTACTACGGTGTTAGCTGACCTTAATTAACGCCTGACAAGTTCATATATATATATATATATATATTACCTACTATTGGAAAACTAATTTTTCTTCCAATTATTTTAAGTAAACTGTTAATTTATGATCAAAAGGATTATATATATATACTCTACTATATATATACTTAACAAACTTATATTATATATGATATATTATATATAATATAAGGGTGTTTCATACACTCCACCTACATATGATCAATAAGTTATATATATTGCTGCAAACAAGTGATCCCATTAATTCTTAGTAATGATTCTCCCTGCTGGTGGATTCACACCTGAGATACCTAAGCCTATGATAGAACCGTATGTGTTTGACCACAATCGCCACTGGAATACTAGTGTTACTTCATAAGTCTAAGAACCAATCTGAGAATCATCTTACTCTGTGTGGTGAATGTAGCTCACCCACCTAAAGGTGGTCTGAAGCCATCATCCACTCTTTTCCGTGCGCCACACTTCGAGCGCGTTAGCGTCGAGAAACAGAAGTAGCGCAGACCACTACACAAATGAGTCCTATGTCTCATTATCCGCATGTATACAGGAAATATTAAGTAATAAACAATGATAAACCTGACATTAACCGCAGTGTCAATATATATAAAGTACCCCTTTCTAAGCTATTCACCCGCTGGGGGGTTGGATCTGGCCTGATAGTAATACGCCGATTTATGTGCACTAGCTCTCTAGAACAATCCCTGAAATGGCACCGGCGTCACGTTTTTTTTACTCAGAACCTCCCCTAATTAAACCAATCTTCTGCGGTTAATTGCAGTATAGGACTTAATTCAGACGTAGAGAATTGTTATCCCCGTGGCAACATTTCTGCCTGAGTATTGTTTATTGCCATGTTTGGTGCCCTGTTGACCCTACGCCCGTGCAGTATGTGAACGTTGGAGCCGCCCGAGAGACGTTGATATTATATCTGATTTCAGCGAGAATGATATTAGATATACTCTTCCAGAAAACAGTAAGCAAATTCTCCCGTAATCTTCTGTTTTATCTCCGAATACTTGTGGTCTGTTGTCGTGTTCAAACAACCGCGTTTATTCTCAGCAACCTTATTTACCCCAGACTCACTCTGAATATCGACCCTGCTCTACGTCCGTTTAGCTCAGAAAGGTGCTAGGCCGGTACCCTCCTTTTCATCTTGGACCTAAGTTGAAACCTTAAATTATAAAATCTATTTCTTACCGGACATGCGATATAGCAAATAATACATTATTTTTGGTAATATAAGTATAAGTATATAAGATTCATATAATATAAATTTTCATATTATTAATATTATTTACAATCTTTTTAATTGGCAAATTGGCAAATTCCCTCCTACTTATGCAAAACGTGACTCTTCCAAGAGTCATGAATAATATTTATATATATAGTATGATACAAGTGACCTACACAGTGGCAAGTGTATCTCAATTGCTTATGACTGACATGCATCGTATACCACCACCCAACGAACTCCTCTGTAGAGAACAAGAAGGTCTCGCAAGCAAGGAGTCGATCCAATCTGTGTGGGCAGGAGCTGTTCTGTAAAAGGGCACGATAGAAACAATACTCAAGTCCACGATCTTGATTCGCTTGTCTCTGGTGTCTATTCTCTTCCATCACTTTGTTCCCGTGGAAATTCTCTTACGCGTAATCTTTCTGGTTTAAAAGGCTGATTAAGTGTAACTTCCTATACTTTAAGGCTCGTCTGTACTTATATGCTAGCGTGAAGTATATAGTGCAAGTATATATTCTCATTGTGCAACAGTTCCTCGCAGTGTCTTGTAACTAGCACCCCCTCTCCTTGAATAGGGCTCTTCCCGTGAGCGGTGGTGAAAACCGGGTAGGTGAAAAAAAAACTGAAATGTATATATATATGTACAGTGCAATATGCTGCAAATATTGCCTAAAACGAATAGTATATCATATAGTGTACACTGTGCACAAAGGGTGTCCATAACGTACACTCCTCCATGTAGTGAGGTGCTTTCTGAAAAGTTCGACGTATATTTCCAACTCCTTCCCTATCTCCCTCTTCTTCACTTTAGCAACAATGATGGAATCATGGAACACGTTGTACTATCATTGCAAAACGCTAAATGAGCGAGATATATATTCCCAATCGCTTTTACCCCAACTCTGCGAAAAACTGGACCGCACACCGTCCATAGAAACATAAAAAATAATCTACATTCCATCGTCGATCTGGAGTTGGTAGCCTCTGTTGATAGAATTGATGCTACCAAGCTCTAATACAAGGTCATCTTCTTTCATTAGCTTCGGAAACAATCGTGATATCTATTCTAATGTTCTCTTTCTTGCTAGAAACATCACATCTCTTGCTAATCTCAAACCTTTTATTTTTGACTATAGACTTCCTCTCCTTAACTGGTATCGTGCTATTGTAACTAAACTCTATCCTAAACACTCCCAAGAGTTATGATTAACTTTCTCAATCCTGTGATTCTTTTTCTTACTTTCTCAATGGTATCTTCTTTCACATCCATACTGCCCTTATGCGTTCTGCCTACTCATCCAAATAGCCTAATATATAGCTATTTTCAACACCCCTCGCTCAAGTTACGAATCAATTTATGTTTCTCACGTATACCTCTCCCCCAATCTCTCACGATAATATCTCACTCATTTACGTGGCCTACTTTATCGAGTATTTGCTGAAAACCCACAGACTATTCATATATATTGCGACGCCCGTACACTAAAGAGCTTCCAATATACTACAAGCAGCACATGTCTACAAACCCTAGTACACCTATTTCATGCTTTTAACCTCTGTATTTGCACACTGTTCCCATAGACTTTTCTCTCATCCTTAAGGTAAAGTCCTAAGCATAGTCGAAATAGAATCCCGCCATACTATTTATATATATCATCTTAACTTAAAACTTTAATATCTAGTATGGTTTCCGTAGTGAGCACTGTTGTGTGATCATTTTTCCCTTCTTCCTTACTTATGATCTCCTGCGGAATTTTGTTGATTAATATATTGTATGTTTCGCTTGAAGGCATTATATCTAAAACTTTCTACTTTATCATATTTCGGTATCTTAATTCACTCTATCTGTGACATTTCGTGTATTATAAATTTCTAATATTATAATTATGTATGTTTGAATAACGGCCACAGTTCATTCCTTACAAATCAAGGTAGATTCCTGACTAAGGGCTCTTCTCCTTATCTCCAAGTCATATAATATCTCAACTAGTAGAGAGTGAGATGTTTTACCTATTTCTAGCAAGTATTAAATTCTGTTATCTTTATCTACAGATTTCTAATTTTATAATATTTAATTATTATATATAATATATATAGGTTAGTGACAGAAAATAAAATATGAGTCGTATTACGTTAGAATTTAACCTTAAAAAATAATCTCAAAGTTCAATTCATTTTATTTAATTAACCCTGAATAAAATCTTTCACTTATACAATAAAACATCTTTTTGAAAAAAAAAAAAAAAAAAACTCAATCCTCAGTCTCATTAATATTTTGAGTGTTTCTTTTAATACGTGACTTTTCTTGGAAAGTGAAAAAACTCTAATCTCTTAACTGTAACAAAAGTAATTTCCCATAGATGGCTGTAATATCCTAAGGAGTCTGTCTAAATAAATTCTTCACATTATTCCTCAAGATTATTCCTATCATAGATATCATTTACGCTCCTTATAGTATATGTACATCCTCACATATTTAGTTAATATTACTTAAATCATTAACATGACTTCTCCTTATAATCCAACCTCATTTGATGGTAAGTAAGCTGAGTGTAATGAATTTATCTAAATCAAACAGTACTTTCCTTCAATCATATCCTTATTGAAGGAGAGCGGTAATATAAAATATCCATTCAATACTACTCTCCTTCATTTCCACCTTTGTATAAGGAGAGCTGAGATGATATTCCCTAATACTCAATACTAAATTATCCTTTTAAATCCACCTCATTATTGTAAGGAAGAGCTTGATATGGATATAGTCTAATCATAACATGTCATTTACCTTCCAATCATCCCTTTGAAGGATGAAGCTTGATATATATATATATAATATTTCACAATCATACAGCTATTCCTTCTCAATCCCACATTTTGAGATAGTAGGATCTGTTCTAGTTTAATTCCAAGCAACCACTATCTAATCCTATTATATCACAACTTTAGGATGATGTCATGTAATGCAATACCGACTCAGTATCAGTTCTTCCTTCAATCCATCTCATATATATGAGAATTAGAGATGCATCGATGGAAGAATAAAATATATTCCCAATTTCAGTAACACCTCTCACCTGTATCCATCCAGCCCACGTTGCAAGTGAGAAGCTGTATGATATTATCCAATCATACATATTCTCCTATTATCACTCCCCTATTTGAAGAGAGTAGACTTATGTTTATAATTATTCCAAATATTACAGCGTCTTCTCCTTTCAAATGGAGTCAATTCAATGAAGCTGTTGTATTTTTATTCATATAGTCTTTTCGACTCTCTATACCTATAACTCTATACTTTATGTCTTCTATTTCATGTGATATATATACTCAATATAAAATTATTGTGTCCCACTCATTATATACTATCAACTATTATTGCAATGGACATATTTCATCTTTATTATAAATTTCGAGTTGTGATTCTTTCCCATTTCTGTTTAACTTCACTTTAGTATCATCGAATAGGCGAGTTCTTTTGCATCAGACAGTTATATTTAAACATCAAGAAGTTTGCACATAGTCATATACTCTTATATGTACAAAAACGGTCATAACATCCCTATATTACTCCCACCCTGTACTATTGGCTTTGCCCATATATATATATATAGATGTTATTTTATTATATACATATATTATATATTATATATATAATATACAGATATATATAATAATAATAATATATATTATAATTATTAAATATATAAATATTATAATAATAATATAATATTATATATATATATTATATATATATATATATAATATAGGCCATAAGTTATCAAATGTATTTATCTACTTTATTAAATTCGTTTATCTAGTTCTTATGCTGCTTTTCTTTCTTCTTTGAGTAAAGATATTTATTGATAGACTATAATCCTTAGTCTTTAACTATAACCAAGTAATATAATATCTAATTATATATATATATATACTTGATATGTTTTATTAATATATATATGATTAAAATAGAAATAAAATATATATAATATATATAATAATTATCAATATATATATATATATAGTATTATAATATATATATATTATTATATATATTAATATAACTATGTATATATAATATCTAGTATAAGCAAAAAAAATTTAGGTCCAAAAGTTATTTCTTTTATTTTTAGTTTACCATATTCAGTGTTTACAAATAAGAATATAAAGTACTAGCTATAGGCCATATCTTAAACAGTAGCAAATAATAATACTGTGTATATTTTATGGTTTTGATAGTTTTTCTATTTTTCTATTCCATTGGTTAAAAAATCTACTGTGTATTAACATTAGTACAGTTGCAAATATTTGGTCACTTGCCTAATAAATTGAGAGTACTAATCGAGTTAGCTTATATAATTATTATTATCACATTTTTTTTTTATTTTTCATTTATATATATTTCAATAAATATAAAGTTGCATATATCTGATTTTTACTTTCTAACTTTTTAGGTATTTGGAAACTGCCCATCCAGTGAATTACAAGAAAAATTTGGAGATATTTTAATATTTACTCAGCATGTGAGGTAATATATTTAATTGTTTCATATAATTTTATGGTTAGGACTTGTATAATTTATTTTGTTTAAACTTAATCATGTTTCACTGTCTCTCTATTTTCATTATCATTTTTTATCACAGCTGCGGAGCCAGTCATTTTTTTTACCAACTTCAACTCAGGCTCCATCATTTTAAAATAAAATTTTGTGGCTTTCACTCTCGCTTTATTTTATAATTTAAAAAAAATTTGGACCTTATTAAAATGTACCCATGGTCTTGATTTTCATGAAACTTACATGAAATAGGGCCTAAATAAATTAATTTTGAAAAAAAAGTTAAAGCATAAAATAAAACGTCAGGTACTGCAGCATTACACATGCAATGCGTATAGTGATCCTGAAAAGTAATGAATTCTCACAATTCATGTGTAGAGAAAAAACAAATTTGAAGATACAATGCATGCGTACAATATATATATATATATATATATATATATAATATATATATATATATAATATATATATATATATATTATATATATATATATATATAATATATATATATATATATATATACGGTAATTATAATATATATATAGCTATATATATATATATTATAATATATATATATATATATATATATATATATATATAATATATATAATATATATATATATATATATATATATATATATATATATCTAAGGGAAGTAACATTCCGTTGTATCCCCATACTTTCGTGACTGGTGGTAAATATATATATATACTATTAATTATATATATATATATATATTATATATATATTAATAATATATATATAATATATATATATATTATATATATATATATATTATTATATATATATATACCTTATATATTCAACAGCACAAGCCTATTTAAAAGACATATCTTGCCACTTTAAAACTGATTGGATGTTGAAATTTTGAAAATATGAAATTTTTCAACTTCATGACTTTTCTCATGATCATTTCTTAAGGTTGTTTTTTTAATTTCTTTATTGCAGTTCATTTCAAATGTTTCATATAAGTTTTCATAAAAATATGAAACAATTTTTTCCCCTCCCCCCTCTCTCCATAGACATGTTATAGATATGAAACTTTTGCAACTTCATAACTTTTACAAGGTTATTTTTCAGGTTTTTCCTACATTAATTCTCCATTCCAAACATTATATATTCTGTATATGTTTCATGAAAATCTTGCCCGGGGGGGGGGGTCATTTTAATAAGGATCAAAACCATCGTATGGTACAGAAAGGTTTTTTATGGTACAAATGCTTCAAGGACGAAAAAACAGCTGTCATTGACGGCGATTGTTCTGAACGACTGGACAATGACAAAGACAATGTCAGAAACTATAGCAAGAGTTCGCGAGGGTATCCTTGCAGATCATAAGTAAACTATCCACGATGTTTGTGAGATAGATGGACAGTCATACTGGACTGTTCATTGCATTTTGTCTGATGTTTTGAACATGAGACATATTTCATATATTTCCATATATTTCTTACATTCCCATGTAAGTATTAATATTTTTATATGTTTCCAGCAAACTTATGGTTACAGAAATTCGAAGACGAGCTTCTAATCAATCAACAGAAGCTGCATCTTGTGCAATTATTCATTTTTTAGAGATAGAAAACTGTGAAGAAAGCAGCAATGGTTGGATGCTTCTTTCGTCATTAAACATACTGGCAGCTGGACCTTCCAAACTAATAGAGGTTAATTTTTTTAAAATTAATAAGTTTATGCTAATAAAAATATTTTTATATTGATTTTTTATTAAAAATAAAAACTCTTTGAGAAGAATATTATGATACTCCTTTGTTTGTAGGTTATGACTGCAACATCATTGCCTTCAACTTTAGTCAAATGTCTCTATTTATTTTTTGATCTACCTGCCAATGATGCTACAAGTCCAAACTCTAATGAACAAATAGATAACAATCCAGCAGAATTTACACCTTCAGAGAGAAGAATTTTGTTACAAAAAGTTTTTGTACAGGTATGTTGACTTTTAAATTCAAGCTCATGATAATGTTAGTATTTATTACATAGTTGCTTTATTAACAAAGTCATGACTTGCTCCCAATCGTTAGCTCTTGGTGAGGCTTTGTTCTCATATTTCGCCTGCTGAGGAACTTGCTAAAAAAGATGATTTAAGTCTTCTTTTCTCGGCAATTACTTCATGGTGTCCACCATATAATTGCATTTGGAGAAAAAGTGCTGCTGAGGTGCTAAGGACCTCTCTCGCATGGACTATTCACAGCCAGTTGTCAGTTACATACATAGTAAGTCTTCTCATATTTCATACTGTGTACGGTATTCTTAAAATCTTTTGCTTGTTTTTATTTATTTATCATTATCAAGATTTACCTTGTGTCTACTATTCAGGAAAAAAGAATTTGATCTTTTAGTGAATAACCTTTTATTTGGTGAAATTTGTTTTAGTTAATTTAAACCTTAAATATTTGTTGTCTTTTTCATCTCTTTTGCAACTGCTTGTTAGTTTTCAAAAAATGGAATAAAAGTTTTCTTGCTTTATTTAACAATCAAGTAATTTCACTAAGGTATTTTAAAGTAATTGACTTTTAAAATAATATATATATATATATATTATCATATATATAATATAATATATATATAATATATAATATATAATTATATATATATATATTATAATTTATATACTACTACTATATATATATATATACTACTACTATATAATATATATATATATATATATATATATATATATATATATACTACACACACACACTTTGTCACTCCCCCGCTCCCCTCATATAAGTAGCCGGCAACCTCGAGGTACTTCCCCACCATCACCGGCTGCACCAAACCAAGAGATCCGATAATTTCAGTCCATTGAAATGGAGTCTAATGCCCTCCAAGGCAGGGCAATCTATTACGAGATGTTTTGTATCGTCGATGGTTTGGGAAAAGCATCTTTGACAGTTGGGAGGAATCTCCAAAATAATCAAATAGGTATTCCTGAAGGGAGGAGGGGTGGTGCTCAGAGCTGAGCAGTAAAAGCATTACCCTTGTTTGGTGGTCTGAAGTTTGTTCACTATTGGAGAGTTCGGGTGGATGTGCTTGGAGTACGGTATTGTTTGGGTAATTGGAGATAGTTTCCTGAGTAAGTTGTGTGTGACTTTGTTTAATGATACAAGTGTTGGGTGGTGGGGGAGCTAGATTGTTGCATATTGTAGATGGTATTTTCATGTTATAGCTTTTTTATTTCTAAATGTAGGGGGTTGTTGCAGGGTTTAATGTTAGGAGTAATCTGTTGATAGTGATCTGCTATAGAATTGACATCCTACCATGGTCGATATGCAGCCTTATTGGCAGGATTTTTGTTTCAGTTTGAAGGTGATGTTTAAGTGTGGTAGGGAGGCAGCTAGTTGTTATCCTAAGGGCTTTATTTTGGACTACTTTGAGCTTCTTAATGTTAGTCTTTGTGATACTGTGGAAGCCCAGGCAGTAGATGCGTAGTTTAAAGTGGCAAAGATATTGTCTGTATACTATTGAGATTGTTTGTTTATGTTGTCCAAAGTTAGTTCCTGTTATTGCCTTCATAGCATTTAATTTATTTGTGGCTTTGGATGTGATGGTGTTTATGTGGGGGCAAATGTTGTATGTGTATCGAATGTCAATCCTAAGATGGTTGGATGTCTATTAAGGGGGAGCCTATTATTTAAAAGATGAATTGTTGGATCTTTATGTGATTCTCTTTTATCTGGTGCAAGGTTGGAAAAAAACGGGGTTGGACCAAATAAAATCAGCCCAAGTGGCTGTTGTTGTTTTTTTTTTAAATTTCTATTTTTAAGTTTTTGCAGGTCGAAAATAATAATTTCTTTTAGTAATGTCAATTCAGTATTATTGATAAATAAATTAATAAAGTAGATAAAATTTACATATTAAATATAAAATTTGGTAACAGACATTGTCCAATTCTCACTGCTAAATGAATGTCATTTCCTAATTGGTGAAACATGTGAAGGTAAATGGTATTGTTACAGGTTATTGATAGTAATGACATAACAGGACTATCTTAAGTAAAGTAATTAAGTAATATACATAAGTTTATATTATTTAAACTTTGAATATTGTTGCTTCATAATCTGAGGCTCTGGAAAGCTAGTAAGTTAGATACCAATAGTTAAGAAGTTGTTGCCTAGAAACAACTTAGTTAGGGTTGCACTGGATAACCTCCCCAAGGAGCTGTCCACCAACCCACCAGGTCTGGGTTTGTGAAGTTGTAGTAACAATTGAGAGATTTAAAAAAAAAAAATGCACTGTATGTATATAGTCACTTTTGTACAGGTATGTTGACTTTTAAATTCAAGCTCATGATAATGTATGTATTTATTACACATTTGCTTTATTAAGAAAGTCATGACTTGCTCTCAATCGTTACCTCTTGGTGGGACTTTGTTCTCATATTTCGCCTGCTGAGGAACTTGCTTATTATTATGCATTTTACTTTTTTCTCGGCAATTACTTCATGGTGTCCACCATATAATTGCATTTGGAGAAAAAGTGCTGCTGAGGTGCTAATGACTCTCTCTCGGCATGGACTTTCACAGCCAGTTGTCAGTTACATACATAGTAAGTCTTCTCATATTTCATACTGTGTACGGTATTCTTAAAATCTTTTGCTTGTTTTTATTTATTTATCATTATCAAGAATTGTTAAGTAAGCATTTCATATTATATTTAATCTAAGGGACAGTACATTAAATTTTATGTTAATGTCTGGTTTGTGATATCTAATGTAAAATGCTTCAGCTATTTTCAGTTTTTGCGCTTTACATGAAGTGTAAAATTTTAAATGTCTTGTTATGCTCAGTGAATAAATGTTCATATATTTTACTGGGTTTAAAGCGGTGCTGGTATGCCCTATCTGTTAATCTATTAGTTGTGCAACCAATATACGTTGATGTACAGTCAGAGATATGGTGATTAACTGAAAGGGTATCCTTAGTAGAGAAGCAGAAAGAAAGTTTTCTTGTTTTGTGGTATAGTTTAACAGTGATTTTTGAGTTGCTTGTAGATTTAATGTGGGTATTAATAACTGCAGTCCTTTAATTAAACCAGGGGGCAATAATAAAATTAGTATCAGAATGGTTGGTAATGCTATCTCAGAATTATTTACCTACGCTAAGATTGACTTATTTCATTGTTGTCCGAAAACAGAAGAATTAATTTTAATTTTAGGCACCAGTGTTGTCGGAAGCCCGCGGTAGTCCGCGGGCGGTCTGCCGTGCATTGGGAGGCAACGTGTATCCCACCCTACAGTATTTGTTAATTAAATAAAAAAAATAAAAAAACCATGTCTGCGTCTAAATTCGCTCTACAAACTTTACGTAGATACATCAAAGTTAAACTGAAATAAATTGCCTAAGCTTACTCATTTTATAAGCTTAGGTGTGAAGCCCAAAAAAATATATAGCTGTCAATTTCTTTTTACATTTTTGTTAATATTAATTAAATTATATTTGAAAATTCCCCATTACAAAGAAAGTTTGTGTCTTTCTGTTTCATAAATTTAGGATTCATAAAATGCATTTCCCAGTTTTACCAACTTTACAAAGCTTAAATTTTTTACTGCCCCCTGGTTTAATAAAGCACCAATAATGCTGCAAAAGCATTTTTCCTCTTTATTGAAGTCTTTTGCGCTTGATGTTTTAAAATATAATATGAAATGCAACCTAAAATTTAATAATTTATATTCTTGTTTAAAATAATTCCTTCATTTGTTAGAAACGAAACTCTGAAGATATCCGAGGTTTATGGACAAAACCGGTCAGGAACTAATAAACATAAATATGCGTCATACATATTTTGTAAATTATTTTCTAGAATAGTATTAAGAAAATTAAATGGAAATTAGAAGAAAATATTTTGTGAATCGGAAGCTAAAAGTAAAACGCATAATAATAATAATAATAAAATAATAATAATAATAATAATAATAATAATAATAATAATAATAATAATAATAATAATAATAATAATAATAATAATAAATGAAAATGAATACTGTGTCTTCCAATAATAACTTAAATCCCCAAAACATCATAGTATGCATAGGCAATGTAATTGGGTTAAACTGGAAAGGAATATTTGGCTGAATATAAACAACCGAATATTCTGTATTTTTGTGTTTCAGTGCACCTCTAATTATAACTAATATATATTATTGCTGTTCTTTTTCTAATTTCAACTTTCTGATATGTAAATATTCTCTGCATACACCATCAATAGTTTTACTCAACAAACATGGTGTCTGTAAATTGAGAAATTTTATATATACAATTTCAAAATAGTGTACTTTGTTAAATTTTTTTAAAATTCTGTGCCAGAGATATTCTGCGATTACTCAGTCAATAGGTTTTCTACATTTGATTCTCCAAAGTGTGGACATGTCTTGATACTGCTTCAGCAAATGTAGGTTTGTCTTAATCATATTCTCTTACAGCTGTCATCACTGATAAAATATTTCTTCATCATTTTATATTAACTACATCATCAGACATGTGTGTTCATTATCGTGGATATACATTTGATATAATTTGGTTGCTATAATGAGAACTTTTGCGATACTGATAGTATATTTTCTTTATTGATACAAGTATTTTCAGAGTTTTCTTAAAGATACTCCAACATACATTGTAGTTTTGTAAAATATTTGAAATATGAAAATACACACACACACCTGCACTGAAAGACTTACTACATAAGCAATTACCAATTTTGGATGTTGCTTATTTATGGATTAATTTTGTTTTGGTGGATAAATAAGTTCATAATACTCATTTATGAGGAAGCAAGGGACAGCTTATTGATGATTACAATAGTAATACTTTATGATTAAAGTTATTTAAAAATTAGATATTGCATCACTTATAACTATTGGTTCTGCTCATCGATTATTATAAAGAAGAAAGCTTTATATTTGACCATCCATGAATACCGTTATAGATGTGAGTGGAAGGAGAAAAAAAAGAAAAATTATCCATGGATTGGTACTCTCCAAAGTTCATTTAATAAATTATTATTATTATTATTATTATTATTATTATTATTATTATTATTATTATTATTATTATTATTATTATTATTATTATTATTATTATTATTATTATTATTATTATTATTATTATTATTATTATTATTATTATTATGCAGACAAAGGTTGTGTGGCTCTTTGTGTTGAAAATATGGAGAGAGGTCAAGACCTTTCGCCACTTGAAATAGTTGAAATGTTTGTGACTGTTTTCTGCTTCTTAAAAGATTCTTCTGAAGTTTCACAAACTCTTCTTGATGACTTCAGATCTGTTCAGGGTTACTCGTTTCTTGCCGAGTTTATATTAAGGTAAGTGTTGTATTCCATCCTAACTTTATTACTATTAATATTTTATATAGTTCAAATAGTTTACTTTTGATTGGAATGTTTTTATTTATACTAGCTTTTATTTGCTTTGTTTTTGTATATTTTTATCATTAGAAACTTATAAGAATTTTTTTTTTTTTAGATTAAAGATTCTCAAAATATTTGCAAACTAATTTGCGTTCCATTTTAAAGAGTTTGTTTCTATTGCCTCTGTTATTCATAAATTTATTAAATCTGTTTTGAATATTAATGATGAATATCGTAGTGAAATTTCAGTTAAAACTCGAAATAAATTTTAGGTTAGAGCAAGATTCTTCAACTGAAAGCGGTGAAGCCCTTAGAAATCTTGTATTATTAGTATCTTCTCTCTCATATTGTGGGTACCACGAGTTGAAGCCCTCTTCTGCCTCAACCAATTCTCTTTTTCACTTGCCAGGATTTGCTTTGCCTTCTCCAGCTGGAAGAGGTAATAAAAGATGTCTGTTTGCAGTTTGTATAAGCAGGATAAGAGCTTTAAACAACGTTCCTGGTCAGCATCAGGAACTGAATATAGCGTTAGTGAATAAGATTAAAAGACCGCGTAATAGGAAGTAGGTATTATCAGAGTGGATGATTTAAAAAAAAAATACTTTTGCTAGTACTGATCAGACTAGTTATTATTTAGTGATTGGATACTCATTAACTTTTAATCCGGGTGATTTATGAGGCAACAAGATTCAATTCATTACAGGATTTATTATTAGTAAATGAAAATATTTTAGGTATTATCATCTAAGCAATTAATTAATTCTGTGGTAACTGAATATGCATTTCGCTTTAAGAATTAAGTTGGTTTTTATTTTTTTAACTGATAGCTGACAAAAGCTTTCCGGTTTGTCAAAGAATTGATATTTCATTATTTTTTTATTTAAGGCAAGAAAATAACAAACATGAAAGCTATTTTCTTTTGAAATGGAAAACATTTTAGTCTTACATAATATTCAATCAAAATGGTTTTTTTTCTTCTGCCAGTCAAGGTAATCTAGACAAAAAACATTAAACTTAACTGATGGAGTAAGGAGATAAGAGTTGAATTTATGGATAAAGTGGCTTAAGTGCTTCAAATAGCAATTTTGTAATAAATTTTTTTGCAGCTTATTGGTGAATAAGAAATTAACTAAATTGGATAAGAATATTCAGGAGACAGGAAGCTTGCATAAAATAATAATATAAAAATCTGAAGAAATTCTTTAGCTTATCAATAATTTTAACATAAACATTGCATCAGTGTTAACAGATGAATGGTTTGATAGCAGTTTTGAATTGTTACTTTAGACTTTAGAGAACAGAGTAGTAATACCTTTGAATTTCTTCCTATTAAGTTGACAAGATCAAAATTTACCTGAAATGTTGTTTACAAAAAATCTTGTGGCTCTGATGACATACATGGTAGAATTTAGTGTATGCTTAATGCTTTTTAATAGGTCTCTTAATTATTGCTAGATGCCTGAGGATAAAAAATTGCTTATATTGTTCTGATTTATAAGACGGGTATTAAAGTGGATCTGGGAAATTGCATGTCAGTTTACAATTTAACATCACCAGTTGTATTAAAGATTTGGAAATGTATTGAAAATCAAATAAATAAACATCTAGTCGATATTGAAATATTGCAATGCTCTCAAAATTTTTTTTATGAAAGGTAGGTTATTTTAAGGCGTTTTCGTTTTTGTCATTTGTGGTTACGCATGGTAAGAAATGCTTTAGCACGAATTTCGTTTAAAATCGAACACGATGGCTTACATGGTTTACTTTTGGATACAACAATTGGATTCGGCTATTGTGATGTAGCCCATCGACTTGTAATAAAACATAAAAATAAGAAATAGCTTATATTACAAATAATTGATCAACTATTGTGATAGAGTTCAACGATTTGGAAGAAATTAGATTTAAAGCTGATTTTATTGAATGAAACATCATCAGTTGTCACAAATTCAAACGGGCCTACAATGTAGTGAAAACATTATCATTTGATTTCTTTACGAATATATCAAACAGGAAAAAAATATGAATACCACACAAATATTTGGGACAATTTTATTATTTAAAAAAAAATTTAAAAACAATTTCCTGTCTGCTTACTCTCGATATTTTTGTTTTGTTTTTACATTTTTTTGTAAGCACGTTCTAAATTCGGTAAGCTCGGGGAATGGCAACCTTACAGAATCAAGGATATTCCCTACATTTGGTAAGCCTTTCTTAGGATTTTGTGCAAAATTAGACAAAAAGAATGCAAGCCTAAGCATTTCTTACCATTTGTAAGCACAAATGACAAAAATAAAAATACCTTTAGACAAGTCTTTCTGAATTTGTGTAGTATATTATTAAGTGTGTGGACCGGGAAGGGACCGGTTAATGTTGTATAGGGTCTATTTAGATTTTAGCGCATCTTTTGAAATGTACCCATGTAAGACTGATGATTGAGTTCTCTGTGTGATATAGGAGGAGTGATATATTATTGGTTGAAGAAAAGAGACAACATGTACTATTATTAAATGGTCATAAATCATCAAGAGAATGATGAAGACTAGATTTCTTCAAGACTGTGCTGGGCCAATTCTGTTCCTAATTTATTTAAATAATTTAGATAAGGGAAAAAATGTTTAGTTTCTAAGTTAGCTGATGATTCCAAAATTTCCTACCTTTTTGAAAATATTGAGGATTGTATGAAGAATGAATGTGATTTAACTAAACTTCTTGGTTGGGCTGAAAAGTGGCAAATGAATTATAAAAATTAGAAAGTGTGAAGTTCTTCAACTGAGTTATTCTATTAGGAATTTAATTTCCGAATTAATAGGGAATTTATTGAGTCTGTGGATAAAGAAAAATATTTGTGTGTGCTCATCTGTAGCAATTTAGAAGTTTTTCAGCAGTTAACACAAAACAGGATTGAGATTTTAAAATAGGAATAATAAATCCAAATTTTAAGTATTAGGAGGTAATCAGCAAACTCTATATTGGTTTGTGAGACCAGTAGTAGAATACTCTACATAAGTTTGTGCTCCTTATCTAAGGAATGACTTTAATACACTAGACTTAGAGGTAGTACAATACACCAGCTACGATGATTATTGGGTTTGACAAGACTTATGAAGACAGGTTAAATGAATCCGGAATGTTTTCTGGAAAATGGATATTTTCTAAAAGACTATGACTCAGGTTTTAAATTGTTTCATTTGATAATGTAAATATGAATAAATTCTTTTCATTAGACCAAATTATCCTGACTAAGGCTCATAATAAAAAGATAAAGATGAGAACATGCCATTTAGATGTGATGAAGGAAGCACAAAAGGTTAAGAATGAGAATAAGGGGAACCTGCTCAGAATAATGAATAGGGATGGTGCTTTTGTAACTGATGAAATGGATGTGAGGGGAGTGTGGAAAGAACACTTCGAAAATCTGTATGATATTGGCAGTAATGAAGAGGTGATAGTGAATGTGTGTGGGTTTGATGGTGCAAGAAGGAATAGGTATTTTGGGATGAGTTTATTAGCCAAGGAGGAGGTAATGGCGTTAAAGAGCGAGGCCGAGAAGAACCAGCGCTGTTGCCAAGTACACCACAATCTCCTCGCAAGGTGAAATTATAAGCGCATGAATCACACTATTGATTCAACCCGAATGTATTAATGATTCTTAAGTAACGAGCAGGCCGAGCGTTTATCAGCGTGAATTGACTCTGTGGATCTGAGTAAGCTATAGTGCTTATATTTGATGCACAGTCCCAGAAGCAGCTAGAATAATACCTTATACTGGTTGATCAAGGTCCCAGAAGCACAAGCCTAATACTCAATTCTGGTTTACCAGGGTAGCTCAGAAGGTTCAAACCCTGTACATTAAACCCATTATCTATATGGCGAAAATCAGCGTTTGTATGGCCAGAGAGTATATTACGGACACGAATATAAAATATGGCCTTAGCGAGATATATACTAGGCCGATTAAACAGTGTAGTCTCGAATGACCTGATACGGCACTCCATTATTTGTGTCGTCACAGATACATAAGTGTTGCGCTTTTCCAGGAGATGGTAGGGTGAAGGATAGTGATGTGATCCCACACATCCCCTCTTATCCACATCTGCAATAGAGACCGAAAACTTGTTCTATGCGAGACATATTTGAGGGATACTAATCCACCGAAGGTAGAAATAAGACGGAAGAATTGGTACTTTAGGTGTTTATGATTATGCAACAAGCGTTAATGATAAGTAATAGGCGAAGCTCAATATGGCAGGTGTTAGTGATATATGGGTGTTGGTGGTAGACTTCTTGAATGGAATACCAAAAGTATGTATGACGATATGAAGCGTGGTGTAAAAATAAATGGTTGATATTTTGTTGTGATTCGTTTAGTATTAATAGCGGAGTGAGGCAGGGTTGTGTTATGTCTCCTTGGTTATTCAATTTGTAGTATGGATTGCGTTATGAAAGAATTAGAGATTGGGGATGGCAGGAAAATGGTGTTAGAATGAGGGAGAATGGGAAATAAAAGAGTGGAGGGTGTCCCTACCTATTATATGCGGATGTTTTGTTTTTGTGTGGCCGAATCTGAAGAGAGTTGAGAGGATTGGTAGAGAGATTTGACACGGTGTGTAAAAGGACTGGCCGTTTGAAAGTAAACGTTAGATAAAGAGTAAGGTTAGGTTAGTGAGTGAGGACAGCGCTCAGTCTGAAGTTATGTTAAGATGGTGAGCAGCTGAACAAGTGTCTGAGTTTAAATATTAGGGTACATGTTGGATGAAAAGGGGAACGGATGAGCAGATGTAGTAAAAAGTTGGTGAATGGCAGGAAGGTGGCTGGTGCAATTTAAATCGTTTTGTGAATGAAAGCAGACTAAGTCCTTGAGCTGCTGCTAGAGTCTTGCATGAGGGTATGTTGTACCTGTGTTATTGTATAGTAGTGAGACTATGTCTGAATAAGAAGTATAGATCTAAAAAAGTTCAATGTGTTCAGAATGGATAATCTTAGGGGCGTGGCTAGGTGTGAGAAGAATGATAAAATGAGGAATGATGAACGTATTAGAGAGTGTGTTTGGTGTGAAGAAAAGAGTAAACGAGAAGAATAAATGAAAGTATGTTGAGATGGTATTAGGTCATGTGGAAAGGATGTAAGATAGTCGGTTTGTTTAAGCGGATGAATAGTGGCGAGTGTGTTGGGAACCGATGGCTGGAGACCGAAGAAAAGTGGAATTGAGTCCAGTAACGATGTATCTGAAGGAGAGAAATTGTGAGTGGGCTGAGGCGAAATAAAGGTGCATAAATAGGAGTGAAAATATCGGGGTTTTGTGAGGGGGTATGAGTTTGTTGGCCCACTTGGTGGCTAATGGATGAACCCGTTAGTTTGACGATTTAACCAATAGTGGGCCGTCGCGGTCCCGTGAAGCTCTAGAGTGGATTTTCTGACGAGTTCTTACTAATTATGGTACAGAGAGGGGGCGGGTAAGGCTGGGCTTTTCTTTTCGACTTTTGTCATATTGTTTTCTACTGCTTTTTCTTTCCGATACATGTACGCACCTTACCCCCAGTCTTGGGAGAAAAAAGGTTGCCATCAAGAATGAAGAAAGTATTTTTCGGCAACAGTTGTTATTATTTCAAATACTTTATTGCCGGCTGAATTTTATAGTACATCAAAAGCATAGCCTTTAAGACGATTAAGGTATGATAGTGAATTGATATGTTGACAGTTCTTAAAGGCCATGATCGGTTAGTAGTATATTTTTTTAGAATATGGGTTCATTTTAAATCTCACCCACTTTGTGATTGTTATTTTTGAATTCGCCTTTTGTGCAATTGGTAATATTTCTTTGAATATTCAGCTTAATTGACCATATATATATATTTTTTTTTTTAACTTTGTAATCAGATTCAGTCATTAAAATATATACTAACAACCTCAATGTAAATCGAAATATCAAGGGCTTCAATGAAAGAAGAATTGCCAGAAGCAATCCTCTTTCTAAGGACAAGTTTTGTAAAATTTAGATTTTCTTCTTGAATTGCAACCAGAATTTGCAATTTTAGTAATTTTTCTGCACAAGTAAATGTAATTAAAATAACAGATTCTATTATTATTATTATTATTTTTTTTCACACTGGAATTAACAAGATGCATTTAAGGGTTTCGTGATAGAGTCTGGCAGAATTAATTCAATACCCAAGAATTGGTTATTAATTAAATTTAGATTTTAACTCTTGGGCGAAGGAATATTAATATTTTCTAATTGGGTTTAATAAATTTTTTTTTTTTTTCTAATGAGAATACCTATGTTGCCTATTTAGATTTTACCGATGATTTTTATTGCAAACTTGCCTATCTCTACAGTATATACTGTATATTTACATATATTTAAATTTTTATAGCATATGAAACTTTTTATTTTGTTATAAATATATAAAATATATTTAAGTTGCTCTGTTTTCCATGCATTTAATATCACCTTGTAGCCATTGATTTTTTTTTTTTTACTAAGTTTGCCATTTGTTTTTTATTTTAGGTAGGTCATTAAATATTTTTTAATAAAGAAACTAAAAAAAAATCACAAGATCCAAATATTTGAGTATGTGAGTTTTAAAAGGTAGTCTTACAATTCACATTGTTGTGATAAAATGACAACTTATATAATTATCATCGCAGCAGGCTAAGGGATTAAAGTTTGGATTAGCATAAAAATGAGTTGCAGTCAAAGTCAAGTGTTTTGGTATCAACATCACAGCAATATATTAAATGCTTGTTGCATGTATAACTATAGAGACTGGTTGATTTTTAAATATATGAACAACTGGAAATTTAAATAGAAGGTTTGAACACTCAAATAAATTTGTTTGAAATGTACAGTCTCAATTTACCTATTTAGCTATTTACTGGCTCTGTTTTTCTTGTTCTTATTGATTTGTTTTAAACTTTAATACAATATTCTATACTGTCATTTAATTCTTTAATTTATCATAAAGTGTTTGCTTATTATCAATAACCTTATAAGGTCATGTGGTTTCTAGATCTCAGTGTTTTCAATTTATGTTGATCATAAGATTTAGATTTCATATGTTTAAAAAAAAAATGATAATTATAAGCTTTTCATTTTTATTGTTTTTAAAAAATATATGTATTTTGAAATTTTAATGATTTATCTATATTTTATTTTCTTTGCTTACTTTAACAATTATGCGTATTTGTTTATTGTAAGACTACTGGAACTAAATAGATTTTGCACAAGCTTAAATAATTTGAATAAGGTTCTAATTTTTAAAAAAAAAAAATCCTTTTACTTCCATTTTAAAATTATTTGGCATTTGAAATCAAATATATTATTTTTTCATAGTAGTTAATACTGTAATAAGAAAAGCTTTCATTTGCTGTAAAATTATTATATTCTTTTGATATCTACGCTGAATCTTTTCTTTAAGATTTACTTGAACAGTTCACTATTGACGTATAATCACTTCATTATATAGAAAATGAAATTTGGAAGCAACCACTGCAGAACAACACACTTTTTCCTTCTTTTTATTCAATCTAAACGTGATTGCTTTAAAATGAACATTATTT
>JABUQX010110960.1:67500-69532 GCA_015478945.1 Trachelipus rathkii
ATGACGAAAGTCGAAAAGAAAGCTCAACCTTATTGCCCTCTTTATACCCTCAAGTGAAAACTCGTCGCAGTCAGAAAAATCTATCCTAGGGCTTCACGGGACCGCGACGGACCCTCACTATGGTATCCCGTCAATGTAGGGTTCATCCCTTGCCCCTGGCCCACAACCATACCCCCCCACAAAACCCCGGCCATTCACTCTTATTATGCAGCTTTCTTCTCACCTTCTGCCAAACTCACATTTCACTCCTTCAGACATTCTTTTGCTGACTCAATCCACTTTTTCTTCGGTCTTCCAGCCGGTCGATTCCCAACACACTCACCACTATACATCCGCTTAACCAACCGACTATCATCCATCCTTTCCACATGACCAAACCATCTCAACGTACTTTCATTTATTCTCTCATTTACCCCTTTCTTCACACCACACAACTCTCAAATACGTTCATTCCTCATTTTATCAGTTCTTTTCAAATCTAACACGCCCCTAAGATTGTCCATCTAAACACATTGTACTTTAGATCTATACCTCTTATTCCAAACTTTAGTCTCACTGTTATACATTAACACAGGTAACCATATACCCTCATGTAAGACCCGTGCGCGCACTCAAGGACTTAGTCCCCTTTACATCCACCAACGAACTTAATTATACCAGAAACCTTCCTACCATTCACAACTTTCCTACTACACTCTGCATCATCCGTTCTCTTTTCATCCAACATATACCATAAATATTTAAACTCAGACACTTGCTCCACCAGCTGCTCACCATCTAACATAACTTCACACCAAGGACTCTCCTCGCTCATAACCATACTCTTATCTACCTTTACTTTCAAACCCCTCCTTTTGCACACCCTGCCAAATCTCTCTACCAATCCTCTCAAACTCTCTTCAGATTCGCCACACAAAACCAAATCATTCGCATATAATAGGTAGGGCACCCTCCACTCTCTTCCATTCTCCATCATTCTAACACCTTTCCCTGCCACCCTCACCTCTAATTCTTTCATAACCCCATCCATATACAAATTGAATAACCAAGGAGACATAACACATCCCTGCCTCACTCCGCTATTAATATTAAGCAAATCACTTTCGACTCCATTTATTCTTACACATGCTTCACTATCGTCATACATACTATTGATTCCATTCAGAAGCCTGCCACCAACACCATATATCACTAACACCTGCCATAGAGCTTCCCTATTAATCCTATCATACGCCTGTTGCATATCCATAAAACCTAAATACAATTTTCTTTCTCATTTTCTCAATCATTTGTTTCAATGTAAAGATTTGATCCACACATCCTATACCACTTTCTAAACACCACGTTTTTCTTCACCAATCAGTCCTTCAGTCACTCGACGCACTCTTTCGTCCAAAATACCAGAATGTATCTTCCCTACAATACTCAATAAGCTAATTCCTCTATAATTCCTACAGTTCTCCTTATCCCCCTTTCCCTTATGTAAGGGTTACTATTCTTGCTCTTTACTCTAATAACTCGCGAACTGCTACCTTCCATAAACGCTTTGGTACATACACACCTTCCAAATCCATTCAATCACATCTCGCCTCCGTTCTTGACCATTTCACCAAGTAATTCCATCTATAACCTATAAATTTAATCATATCATTCAACTACACGTTTTTCCCATTTACTGCCTCCTTACTAATTACTTCAATCCAAAAATACATTTGTTCTTGCACGATCAAACCCACACATAATCACAATCACCTCTCTTCATTACTACCAATGTTATGCAGGTTTTCAAAGTTTCCCTCCACACTGTATTAACATCAATTTCTTCAGTTACTAAGGCACCATCCCTATTCATTATGCCTTTACAGATTCCTCTTACTTTCATTGCTTAACCTTTCGCACTTCCTTCCAGAAAGAGCTCCTTTCGGAAGAGCTTCACACTTTCCTTGGCTGCGTCTTTCATTCATACCTCCTTCCAAAACTGCTTTCATTCACCTCATGTTCTCTTCCTACATTTATCTCTCTCTGTTTTTTT
>JABUQX010110961.1:0-20000 GCA_015478945.1 Trachelipus rathkii
GTTACAGCCTCTCAAGTTGTTAAAACTCTCATAGGATTTTCTTATAATATAACTATATATACTATAATATGTAATTATATATATATAATATATAAGAAAAAAAAAATTTAATAATAATATATTAAATAATTAATATAAATTATATATATATATTTTAATTATATATATATAATATATTATATATATATTATTATATTACATTATATTTCAATATGGATTAATATTCTTATAAAAAAATAATAAAACGGCAAATTAGTAAAATCACAAAACCTGAATTTTAAAGTCTTATTAAGTGAAGAAAAAGTTAACATGCCACACTTCAATGTAAAATTTTATCGTCATAGCCTTTTCGTTATAAAAAAATTAGTGGGCCTCATAGCTCATTTTATAGAAGCATCTCTTAGTTCAGGTTATTGATAAGATAAATTTTATGTTTAAATATTACATAGAATTTTCTCTTGGTAAACTCTACAACCTATCAAACCTAAACTTAGAAATGCATGAAATGAAGCTTAACCCTGGATGGATTCAAAAAAAACGGGAAGTTCTATGGGTATGATTTATAATAACAACGTTGAAGAGGCTGTAACTTTTTTTCCTAAAGATGAACCGCCACGGATGTTATTTTTATTTATGTTAATTTATTATTTATTTTTAGCGTATTATCCTATTGATTTTTTAATAAAAATCAGGTATTATAGGTTGAAAGCCCCTATGTTAGTACCAAAAATCAGGTGTATATACGGTAATCTGTTGTCTGAGAGAGTTAATATATATATATTAATATATAATATTAATAAATGGTTCCTCAAAATATTCCCTTATTATATGCTAAGTGGATGGTTAAGTGACATTAGACAATGGAAATAAAATATGTATACTTTGAATGGATAAGCCGAGGAGACTTTAGGATAATCCGTATTCATTTTCATTTATAAAGACTGGATACCGAATATTTCCGTTTTTTCACTTAACTCGGTTTATTTCAAATTTGGTGCATGTTATTTTATTTTATACCAAATCAGATTTTATTAGAACTCAATGACCACACTTGACATGAGGTTAAAATCATTTCACACATTTTTAGCATATATATAATAAGGATATATCATGGATATATAGAAATATATATATATACACTATAAACCTTTATATTCCATTTGTATTTGAAATATACTATTAGTACGCAAAAATAGAAGGTCTCACTATCCTCATGGATAACGGGGTTATGGAAAACTAATGTTGAGGCCCATCACTCACTTTTCTTAGAGAGGATAGGGATCACTAACATATCAAGAAATCATTTGTTATACTTATTACCTTAAAACTATATTATGTTATCATTATTGCTCACCTTACTGTAAATGACATTCATTTTATAATTAATTTATTGAGCATTCATACTTCTCTTACCTTCTGTGAACAATGGGTTATAATAGAACTAACCATATTTAATATCGAAACACGTTTCAGACATGTGTGATTATTATGGAAACGTGAGATCGGAATTCGCATTTGAGCATAATAATAGGCTCACACATTAGCATCATCATTATCTAGACATCTATACTTGATCAGTGATAGATCATTTATAGTCGTTCTCAGCTATCATCTACCAGTTAGAAACTAAATAAAACCTAGCGATACTCCTGACCGGTACGCCTGCGCCACAGACCTCTAAGGTACACCTCACTATCACTCATACTCAGGATTTATATACATGTCTGTAATTTGAATATATAAATAATATAATCCATATCTAATACTCATACGATATAATTTAATACTAATCTGATCATTGATGCATACTATAATCTGGCCAGTAAATATTATCTTTTACTACTACTCATATGCATACAATAACGTGTAGCAGAATTACGAACATTTGAATATATCTGACCTAGAGGATTGTAGATGCATAATTATCAGTGAAAATACAATTAATCCATTTGCATATTCATTATTTTCCCCCGAAATAGTGGTGACATCGTATAGCACATAGACTTGCTTCATTATTTGCACAACATTATATATATATTATATTAGTATATATATATATATCGTATATCTATATATCATCCCTCACGCCACACTTCCTATCTCAGCCCATACAACTTGAACAAAGTAATAATAAAAAATCTCAAATAATATAAATTGCTAACACAAAGCATTCTATAATTTATATGCCTATTCTCACAATAAACTACACATTACTGATGAGGTTGGTAGACAGGACATACCTCAAAAACCCGAAGCAACGATGAACTGAGTAATACCGCCACTTCATCCATTGTGTATACTTGAGATAGTGCTCTATACGTGCTTAGAGAGAACTCACCACTCTCGATTATACTGATACGATGCTTCAAGAATAGCGATATCTGCGTTCTCATTCTTATACGCACACTACATTTCTAGAGACTACTGCATTATACTCTCACACATGGTGTGATTACTCATTGCACACAATATCTTTATCTATCCTTCAAACAGGACACCCAAAATCTAAATATAAACACTACAACAAATTAAATGTAAGATATCAACTTTCATTTAATTTTTTTTAATAAGTGTCCATGAAATGAATAATAAGTCTCTGAGATAAGCCAACTTACGAAAAATAAACGCCTCATCCATCTTTTTCCTGCCGATCACCACTTGGAAAGTTGACGGTCTTTGACTGTGGAGCTGGTGCTGGTGCTGGTGCTGGTGCTGGTGCTGGTGCTGGTGCTTGTGCTAGCGGTACCTGTCTTTGTGCTAGTGCCGGTCCTGGTGCTTTCTTCGCAACATTTCTGCAACGCGTCTTTATTCTACTTTAATTTGGACACTTTTGTTGAACATCACCTCTCCTGCATCTCGATCTCACCGTCTTATTCCCTAACTCGATAACTCACCTGTTTGAGCTTTTTAATATAAGAACACTATTCTGTTCCCATCATTCTGTCTCTATCCTTAGATTTGGTCAAATAGTGTTGTTTTTGGGAGTTGCTTCCATGATGATGAGGAATATGTGTTTCTGTGACTCCTGATATATATCTTCTGACCTGTTTTTGGGCCTCTCCGACATTTTCTAATGCTTGTGTCTCAGGTTATTTTCCAATATTACTACTTCAATTCAATATGTTTTCTTTAATATCTGTCCCCGTTTAACAAACTTAACTGACTATTCTGCATTTTTCGAACTACTTGAACTCCAAAATAGGGAACACTCTCTCGTTCTTATCATTTTCTTGAAAGTCATCAATCTTGGTGATCGTCATGTTCCACACGCGGTTCATGGCTATTCTCTATAATTATCCAAGATTTTACCGGTGATTCTCGTCTCACGTTTCATTATCCGACAAATACCTGGACGCGAATGGTGCAGTTTCCCTACCCTTATCCTTGATCATCTCCAAGATGGTTTTCCAACTACTAAGAGTCCTTCAATATAACTCATATCATCTACTATCTTCAGACATTCTTACCTGTTAAAATTTTGCTCCATCCCACCCGCTATATCTCTCTCCACTAACTTACTACATCAGTACGCAACTGTTCTTAAAATCCATTCATGGCCTTCAAAATTCTCATCCTTTGCGGAATAGACCTCGATGAAAGCTCAATCGTCTCTTATAACGCCAACTTCGATACACGCATTGACCAGTGGTTGTCAGCATGAGGTCGCTATTTCTCTCTATCTCCCGGATTTAAGCAATGAAGGGTATTACTCTAGCCTCTGGTTCACGTGTGGTAGGGGGTACCCGTTTCGAGACTGTGCATAGAAATAACATGAACCATGAAGATGATAGATCTAATCAGATCCATATCCCCCCGGCACGCTAACATTTCTCACTTAATTACTTACAATCTTCAATACAACAAAACAAACTACTTGGTTATTATTCTGCTCTCGTTCTACGTGCTTATTATTCCCACAGGGAAACATCACAGCGACGTTCTTCTTCTCGTATATCCTTCGTTACGTCTCTCTTATCACATCCTAGACGGAATGAGCTTATAGAAATAACCTCTTATCTATCAGACCATCGCCAATAGTCACACTAGACATTCTTGATCAACAACAAAAGACAAACAATCATTCTATATACAGTTAAAGCTACTATCACACATAGCTGAACACTTAACCACGGTCTTATATGCTTCGGTGAATATCTTCCACCCCCTACACTACTAGTATACATATTGACACACTGCATCCTGTCAACCTTAGATACAAGATTTTGGCATATCTGTATATACAGGCTTGGCTTCTCCTACCACTGCACATACATCTTAGCTTTCTAATCACTCCACTATATAAGATCACGATTCACACACAAGCCTATATACCTCCATCTCCTTTACCATATTACCTCTAACACGACGATCCACTCAAGAACTACCCTCATTTATGACCTCTCTAATCGATTATAACATATAAAAATGGGCTTATCTAAAAGATATTATATAGATTACATTAATTCTCCGATCCTGGAGTCATTCATCTTATTTAAAAAGAGGTAACCACTGGATCTCATTATTGAGCTAAGCTTCTGATGTTTCAAAAACTTAAAGTAGACTTCCATAGACTGCCATCCAATATACTTTCGGATAGTTTAAATATTAGTGATAAATCACCATATCTTATCTGCACGGTTAACATTATTTGTCTACTGATTAAACGTTCGAACATACAAGTCTTGTAAGAAATGATAGATACGGGTGGATTACATTCTGTCTGGAGTCATGATGTGGCGGTGATTCCGGTTGATCATTATAAGACCTACTATGGGTGGTTATATCCATCCCGGCCTTTTATCTTTTTTTGGATGGTCTTTAACTCATCCGCGTGATTGGAGGTCTTCATAGGAGAAGTTTCTGCGATTCTAACCTTTATAGCCGCGTCAAATTATTTTGTGAACTTCTAACATTGATTCTAATCTATTATCCTATGTATTTTTGTCGCGCATGTAGTCAAGAACTTCCTGGTTATATGGTAATGCTTATCATACCTAGGCGTGCGGTGACTATCTGCTTCTGTATTATAAGTCATACATCCGTTAGAGAAGCCGTCTCCTGCGATAATGACACGTATGCTCTTTACTGTCGACTAAGTAGGCGGCTTTTGTTAAAACTTGCTTTTTCCTAAAAGCGGCTAACAAATATATAAGAAACAGTAAGTAGAAGCATTTCGATTAGAGTCTGGCACATTCAAAAGATTTATTGGGAATCGCTCATCTTTCTCTCAGGATACCCTGTCCAATCCAATCAGATCATTACTTTGTTCATCATCGTACTCCTGCTGGTATGATTTCATTCTACTTCACAGGACGGTGCTAAATATGCAGTTCCTGCTTCGGTATAAACGAAACAGACAAGCTCACGCTGTATTGAATAGATTCGGTTTCCTATTTGGACGGGCATGCCGTCTCACAATTCTTCCGCATCAATAAGAGTATATCTTGAAACTTAGGTATCTCTCAACTTGAACGATTTATTACTCTTCAGATTGAGGTCCTTACTTCATTGATATAGTAGAAGGACATTGCTGTTATCCCCTCGTATAAGCGAACCGGCGCTGTAAGATTTTAATTTATCATATCTAATAGTGATTGTTGCCTCTCTTGAGTTTTTGTCCTCTTTTATCACAATTGATACTTCTATTTATAGAAGATCTTTTCGATTACACACTACAGACATTATCTATTATGACTGTACTTCAATTCACCTCGCCTATTTATTCACTCATATGCTGTGTCGGATTTATCAATCTCTTTCATTTCTTCCTAGTTCAGGTTTTGAATAAGCGTGCGAGCAAGGATTGACGAAGGGTTAGAAATTCTCTCTGGATGCTCAAATACCCATCTGCTTGGAAGGACAATCTTAGGGAATTGATTTATGATCTTTCTCGCATTCTCTAATTGGGGTAGACGAAAAACTTGGTTTATATTGATATCCTTTAAAATCTTCAGTTCTTCCATCTAATTCTCGACAACAATCTATCGACAAACAACTATATCTTACTTTGAAGAGCACAACTCATGCTATCTACTTTCTTCTTGATATTCTTCTTGTTTCCCTTTTTTAGCTCGTGATATTTCTTGAAAGGATCACATTTATTTCTCTAATGGGGACAAGCCTCTACAGAGGTTGATGTGTCTTCTGAGCGTAAATCTTCATAAGAGATATACTTAAACCGGACGCACAACATCATGCTATTGTCTTTTTTCTTTTGAGATATATTTGAGATTAGTCCGTTACATCGCTTATCCACGTCATCGGGGATGTACCTTGTTGCATTTACCTCTTCTGGTGAGCTCCGCTTGCATTTCACACTTCGCACTTAACATTTTAGAAAAAGATAACGATAAATCGAACACTCCTAGATTCTCGCTCCTGCTAAATCTCCCAATTACACTGTTTTCTCATCGCTTCGTGACTTACATTCTACAATTCACTTTCCTTATAAAACCTATCCGTCATTGTCACAAACAAAACATATAGTCTATTGTCTCGTAATGCTTTATGATTGTAATGACTTTTTCTTCCTGAGCGAGAGACCGACGCATCACCTCGTCACTCAGAACCACCAAATTTATGAACTTACTTTTATAATGCCGACTTACACTACTAAAAACGCATTGAAAGTTAAAACGCTATGACTTAATATACTACCTTCAAATTGTTAACGGGTCTGCAGATCGCGTTTTCTTGTTGTTTTGCTTCTTCTGGTGTTGCTTCTTCTTTCTTCTCATTTTTCGCTTACTTCAATAAATTGACTTGAGCGGACTTTAATCAGCTAACTAAGGTGTAACGTCAGAAAGTTCATAATGGCTGGCATATGATAATACGCGGGTTAGAGTTTGAATACATAGGCAAATGCCCACAACCTTGGTCGATTTCATCTAGGTCTTTATTAACCTTTCCTCCCCCCACAACCAATTCTCTCCCTTCAGTTCCTATAGGCCTATGCTTGTCCACATGAAAAAAACATATTAGACCATGATTGGACAGACACTTGCTGAACCATGCATATGTAGCGTGCAACCGTCCATGCAGTGGCGGTAGGTATCATGAATGGAGACTTGAAGATCGCTTAGCCATATATCGTTGGAACATTTTGTTCAGTTGGGGGATACCCCGGTGTACGAGGAAGTTACTGGGGTTTGCTGTTTCTGGCTTGTGTCATTTGGGTCGACAGCGGGTACAGCGGCTGTCTCTCTCACTGCCACGAATAGAGGTACTAACCCTTCCGAAAGGCTGGTGAAAATTCGCTCAGCCCCAGAGAGAAAAATGTTCAGCATGATCCTCTCGTAGAGAGAAGCAAAATTATTATGCCCACTCTACACATAAAACTCGGACTCATGAAGAGCTTTATAAAGGGGATGAACCAGGGTGGAGATGGGAGACATTTAAAAATGTTGTGCATGGCTTCCTGGGAAATCGAAGATAAAAAGATTGACCAACTACGTTCAGATTGTCGACATAATTCTTCTAGAAAAGTTAACAATTGATTAGGTTGCAACATGTCACTGAAAATCTATTTCCTACATTCTCACCTGGATTTCTTCCCTGACAACTACGATGCCGTCAGTGACGAACATGGAGAGCGATTCCATCAGGATACTTTGAAAATGGAACGCTTCTATGCTTGCGGACTACTGTTGTACAATGACAAGAGATGCCCCAGAAAAGAAGTAAAAACGACTAGCAAAGAGATCCGTTGGGCGTGTGAAGACTTTTATTTTAAGTTAGTGTTCTATAAAACCCGAGTTTAGGCCTACTAAGCAAAATATAATGTTACATTCATTTTTCGCGACCAAAAATTGTGGTACTTTAATTTATTTTTAGAAAAAAAAGAACTTCAAAGCGTTTTTTTTTATATTTCTATTTGAGATTATTATATCTTAAAAACCAGAGCTAATAAACAAAATCTAATGTCATATTCGTGTTTCTCGACCCAAAATTAGGGTGCTTTAACTATTTTGTGAAAGGAAAAAATTTGAAAGCGCATTTTTGTTGACCAAAAATCAGTGTTGCCGAGTCGTTGTCGGAGATTATAATAATAATAATAATAATAATAATAATAATATATTAATAATAAAATAATAATAAATAATAATAATAAAAATTATTTCTTAATACTTTCTTAAATAACAACAATAACTGTAATAGTAATATATATGTAATAATAAATAATAAATAATAATAAATAATAATAATAATAATAATAATAATAATAATAATAATAATAATAATAATAATAATAATAATAATAATAATAATAATAATAATAATAATATTATTATTAATTATTATTATAATTATTATTATTATTATTATTATTATTATTATTATTATTATTATTATTATTATTATTATTATTATTATTATTATTATTATTATTATTATTTTATTAAAATTCCTTTATGATTCATTATTATTATTAATGCATTATTATTATTATTATTATTATTATTATTATTATTATTATTATTATTATTATTATTATTATTATTATTATTATTATTTGATTATTATTATTTATTATTATATCTCGTCCTCAGTTATTTATTATTATTATTATTATCTATTCATCTCATTATTATTATTCATTACTTATTCACTCTCACATTATTTACTATCCCTTATCTATTATAATAATAATAATCAAATAATAATAATATAATGGGAATAAATAATAATAATAATAATATTTAATAATACTAATAATAATATATCTTCCTTTGTCCAACACCGGCATTCTAATAATATAATAATTCGCAATAGCTTTTTGGTGTTCCTTTACAAATTGGGAAAAAGGTATCGCTATGAATACTTTATGGCTCCTTAGATATTTATTTTCTAGATTTACTGAATTCTATGTGTATTATCTTTCAAACTTTTAAAAATTTAATAAAGAGTATCCGAGCGTAAGTAAAAATATTTCATCAATTAAGAATTTATAATTATAGGTACTCTTATATGGTATTATGTCCACAACATAACCCTATCAATAATGTATAACGCACACTCATACACAAGTACGACTTATTGATAATACCAACCTCGAAGATGCTCACTCATAACAGTCACACCCCCCCCCGCACGGAACACACACACACACTACACACATACACCTGCACACATGCCTCACACACTTACACACACAACACCCCATATATATTCTATATTATTGATATAATACCTACTATATATAACATATACCTAGGGATATTATTATTATATAGTATCAATCATCTATATATATATATTATTTATACCACCTAACTAATATTTTATATATATATATATTTTAATATACTTTTAAATACTAGGGAGTATATATTTTAATAAATTATATGATATACCTACCAAACTTGGCTAAAATAATAAACCAAATTCTAACCAACATTTTATTAAACCCACTAGTTTCGGGTGAATCCAACGTCTACCACTCTAGATTAAATGATGCTTGCGACTATCTGAACAATATACACACATTTTAACAAAATAAATATACTTAATCAAAGTTAACGCTATAATGGATACACCACAATCTACCCTCTCAAATATCAAGTGAGACCACGATAAACTTTTAATAATTGCCCAATATATTATGAATCATACTTTTTGTCATTCTCTAATGACGTATCATAAGTGACAAAACTCTACTTCAGTATTAAAATATTTTCAGTTTTGTTTGTAAATTTTCATTCAGCTCTGGAGCGTGGTGCCAAATATATAATGGATTTTCCAAGAGATGGAGAATCAGTCCGGCTTCATCCTTTCAAAACCAAAATATATGATAATTTGAAATCCTGTACTCATGGATCCGCATTTTTTCTTGAGAAGCAAAATGAAGAATTGATACGCAGACCTATGCGCCTGGGTGCAATGCCCAAAGTTCTATATGGAGATACCTTTAATGTCTCAGAACAATCGCCGAATCAGAAAACGATCTACGTCGTATTTCCATTTCCTATGTACGGCCCTGGCAATCACAGTCACCGCACTTGTAATTTGTATACTCACTGATCGACACATCAATGGTAAAGAACGTTTATCTTCTACACTTTGGAAAGAATTTATCTCTACACCTTCTATTTTCACTCTTGAAAATAGCGGTAAATGCTGCAAGTTGAACTGGGCGGTACTATTTGATATTTAATATTCCTTTATTCTGCGTTCAATCTTCCACCACTCATTCTTCCCAATACAAAGGTAATTTTCATATACAGAATTTCTTTAAGTACTGTTAATTAGTGCAAGATATTTGATGATATTTTAACGAAAGTTGTTTCCTGAATATATTGTCAATGATAAAACCTGGGAATCCATTCTTAGAATAGCGCTTTTAGAAGTCCAATTCATTCGAAAGATAAATATATGTTAGATGAGATCTTGTAAGCTCTATCGAAAAGCGTTTTAAGTAAATTAATTTTACAAACATGCGGGGATAAATGAATTTAGAATTTAGTTGATACTGTGAATGTTGGTTCTTCCGTATCAACCGCTTTGTTTGAATTTGGTTGTTATTTACATGTATCATATTACATCAAGAATGCCAAGGACTCTCCTTTTCAATATCCACTGTGAATTTAATATTGTGGTATTTTGAATTTGATATACAAGCTGTAAAAACGAATCAATTTTCCGTTTCCTGGTTAAGTAAAAAGGGAGTCATCTACATGACTTCTATAGAAAAAACGGTTTAAATTCCTCCGGGCATTCATTTGAGCCAAATAGATTCAAAATAACACATGAAAATGTTACTTAGGAGCACCATACACACCCACAGATCCACACACACACACCACCACACACACCACAACACACACACACGCACACGACACACACACACAACACACACACACACACACTATAATATATAATACCATACACCCTATACTCCTATTATACTCCCCTATATTATCCTAGTATATACTAATATATATACTCATATATTATATATATACCTCTATATAATATACTAAATATAGCATACTATATCATAAGTCCCTTAACATAGACATTAGTAAGAACACGGAAGTCCTATTTACAGTGAGACGCCATTTTGGTTACTCTTTATCTGTTCCTATACCTTTATTTATTTCACAGCTGCATCTTACCTCACATCACTATTAGTTGAGGCTGGCAAAGATTTTTTTTCCACGATTCCATATTTGCAACGTTCACCGAATTCTCTGTTTTACAATACGTCATTGAGTAAATATTATATATTTTAAGAAAGTATTCACTTTCATTGAATTTATCTTATTTATGAGATACCGAGTGTTTATTTGGCACACATTACGGCTATCAGATTTACTTTTTTTATTTCTTTTCTCTCTATTGTTACTTTTTTCTTATCTTATATGCATCAGCTAATAAAACCTGGGTAATTCTATATGTCTGTAGCCCGAGACGGCAGAGACGAAAGTATCGATTTTTATTATCCTCTCTTTTCAAAACAAACTACGGGTACAGTCACAGGATGCATTTCACACTCATTAGGTATAAACAAAGGAAAAGCTCTGACATAAAGATGATCATTATAACCTAAAGAGATCATGATTACTATTTTAGTTTTCTTGTATAATATATTATAAGTAGTTATATATGATATAATATATATATATATATACTATAATCTAACTATATTCTAATTATTATTAATACACCACAAGTTAATATTTATTTTATGATAAAAACTTTAATCATATCTACTTACTTAATATAAATAAATCTAAAATTTTATATCATTCAGAGTAATTAACTTGAACACCCCTACTTTTAATACTCTATTATAACTACTGGATCTACTAACTCCATAAATACATAATTAGCACAGCAAATATGGAAATAACTTAAATGAACTCGAACTCTTTCTTCGAATCACAATTCTCAGGGCATGGTAAGCATACTCCATACACTGGGAAAACTACTATATAAATAATCACTAATTATACTCCTAATAGTAACACTACAACTAGGTCAACAGTTGGTATACCCCTTATTCATCACTAACAGATCGATATTCTTACAGAGATAGGTGAGTAATATCTTTCTTGCTTCATCAGACCTATCGGTCTTCGTCATTTGTTGATAATCTTAAGTCTCTGAAAATTTAAAATTTTAATTGAAGCAACACTAGAGAAATGATTATGATATTAAGAACTAAATAAACAGCTACGTTTTTACATTAAATTTTTTTTTTTTTTTTTTTATCTTTTTCTTTCTTTGTGTAATCGGAAATAAGGAATAAATTTCTATCGTTATTCAAATATGGACTTCATTTAGTGAGTATCTATAGGTAGTTAGCACGAATTACCCGCTGCTATTGCATCAACTGTCTGGTTCACTCATACAAAATGATCATTAACAAAGTGTTGTATTTTGTTCTTCCTTTTGTCTTCTCTCAAATATCTCTTAACTGTCAATACTTGAATCTTATGACAAGTGCTATACTTATTTTTTCTTAGTTATTCTTCTAGATACACAGACATCTAACACGACGACTAATAAAACTATCGCTTGCTCTATTACAGCAAGTTGGCGTCTTTCTACCACCAGTGCTTCGCGCAAACTTTGATGTGATAGTAAGCATAGCAATAATCAACAATCGACCACCAAATCACTTCTATCTTGAAAGTGGTGGAGTAATCACAATGTCGTCGTCCGTTCATATACATAAGATAGAGAGACTTAGTAGCACCATGCTGAGTAAAATACAAATAGGGGTCGCTCAATTGCATCATAAAGCACGCCCTAGCACATAACAACTGAGGAATTACATCTAAACAGCTTCAATCCTGAAGGGATACCGATCATCAGATTTCATAACTTAATCAATATAGTCTACCAGTTAGGTCAAAATTCATATTTAATCTCTATTCATCTCATCCCTTGAGTGATTGCATCTTATTCTTCATGATGCCCTAATCCAGTTAGTAAAGGCTACTGCTCTAAAGGGGCGTCAGACATTCACTAATTTCCTATTGCATGGAAGCGATGCAGGTAAGGGGTTCTCTCTTCTCTCATCGCATGTCTCGAACCTCCCTTCCTACACACCTCGTCAAGGGTCGCTCGGCTCTCCCAGGGCCTATTGAATAAATATTCTATTCTCTTCATAGTAATCTTCATCAGTATTCTCTCTCTCTCTCTCTAATCTGCTCTACTTCCTATTATCTATTACTCTCTCATCTCTCTCTCCTCTCTCTCTTACAATTCCTAGTCTATTTATCTCTATCTTGGACTTTATACTTCTGATTAGACGTTGCCTTTATTTTATTTAAATAAATATCATGCATCATCATTCATCTTGTATATCCTTGCTTTTCCCCATAATAATTATATTATATAATATATTATATAATATATATATATATAACTGAGGTAAGGGTGGGTTCATACACGTCATATAGTAATATATTCCGGAATCTTCTCGACGGCTCATTGAGCATTTGTCCTGTGGTTATCAAACTACAGTGGTAACTGACCAACTCCAGCTATCCTACATGTCTATTTTATGTTCGCCGCCCTTATGATACGCAGCCCGCTCCTACGGTAGATAGGAAAAGATTCATAATTTTGCTACCAACACAGTCAAAGAAAGGGCGGGATAAAAAAACCAAATTTAAGCACTAGGAGGACAAATAGAATATCGACATAAGTAGTAGTAAGATGATTATATGACATAATAATTGTTATACTATAGACTATAATGAATACTACTCAGTCACCTTTCTATATATATATATTTATAATATATTATACTATATATATAGGGCTACCCTATATTACTGGATTCCTAATTAATTAGTGTAATAGCATCGTCATACAGTACATGAACCTTTCCACCCTAATAATAAGCTTCATATTGACCAAGGTTGAAAGGGCGCCTGCCGTGAGTGGATGGTGGCATGCAACAAACAACATCAAATCTAACCAATTTAAAAACAGGTATTGGCCTCATGTAAAAATATTAACACCTGGTAAAATGCTATACGCAGCCATATTTGTTTCAATAATGGTGTGTATTTTAAATAGAGGGTTGAACCATTTGCTGTCCATGTGTACCGTGAATGTGGGAATTGATGAAGCCGTATATTACTTCGAGTTTTCTGATATAACAAAAGACGCTACAAATAATTTTATTAGAAAATCTTTCAAATATAACCAAATGAGCAAATTGTGACACTTAAAAGATTGAAATCGAACAACGCTATATATACTATCACCATAAAATAATTGAATAGAACACTTCTTCGATTCTAAACCTAAATTCCACGAAAACACTCTACTACGTACACACTCCTACCCCGTACAGCACCTAAATCCACTACCCACATCAATATATTTCTTATATCATATTCCTTATTACTAAGTTAAACTATATTTATATCGGTATTATATATATTTATATTATACAAACACTATATGTATAATACTATATATACTAAAATTCTACATTTCTTTACTCTAGGAGATATTTTATACTACGTACCGCCTGATTAGGTTCCACATACTCCTCGTTAATATATATATAATACATAATATTAGTAGCCATGACATGATCCGGTCAAGAGGGGCGGTCGGACGCCCACCCCGATGTACTCTCAGCGTCAATTTTTCGTGAGCGTTTTTCGGGTTCCCCCGGCGAGAGGCTACGCGGCTTTTGGCTGTACCATTTCAATAGTCGAACGTTTTCACACCTTCACTACACCCTGAGGATAGCTATATTAATTCATTTGTAGTTGAATTCGTGTAGCTACACACACACCCGCTCATGACCGCTTTTCCAACACACACGAGCTACTAACCCATGTGCGCGGCTCCAAGGCCCGCGCCATCCCTATTAAGTTTTTTACTGATACGCCTAATACTTCGTGCCATCAGCTGGCCTACTTTACCTTACATGAGCTACTTTATTCTACATCGAGTCTCACTATTCTTCATGAGCTTTAATTACTTCACCACGATTGCTAGCCCTACTTCTAGATACTGGTGGACGTCAATCGCTTGTTTCAAGTACCACTCTTGGGGACCAATGGCTTGGAAGTGTATATAAGTAACTACTTGGTAAAGGTAGCATAAGATCCACTCGTCTTTACTTTCACACTAGGACTACTCCCGGGGTCGGCTCTCCATCGCGAAAATTCCCCCAGTGTCCCTTGCGCCGAGATCCACGCGCGTCGTTTGCGACTCAACAAGCGCTTGAATCAGTCCCTTTGCGTTCGAGCGCGCGTGGCCTGCTCGCCCGTTATGCGAGGGATCACTCCGATGACGTCGTTCTACGACAGTCCCGCAAGTCTTTGCTGAACGTATAGCGCCTGCTTGTGTACGTAATCGAAACATTTTTAAAATTACTGCATATCTCGCACACCGAACAGGTCCTCTCGCCACTTTAATCTTCCACAGAGCTATGATTCCCGGCCACTCTCATAATCTGCCGAAGAATAAAGACCTTTCGTTCATCTAAAGACCCCCCATTGTGGGCTAAAGCATCCTCAGTGAAAATGATATAGGACTTAATTTTGTTTATGTCTTTTCACGAGAATTCCGCAGCTTCGATCAATAAAAATATAATATCCAATAATCACTTATAATAATAATGTAAGAGTGATGAGCTCGCGTGCTCATTACATCAGATACCTGCTCACATACTCAATCTATTAATAGCTATCCAATACATCAATAATAATACTACTAATAATAATTATTAATACATCATAAGTCAACAATAATAATTAATAATCATTATCCAAATATATACCTACATGGTAGTAATATTAGGTATCACGTTCTAACATCCATTCACCCACAACTTTATAAACATTATTATTACCTACGTATTATATTACTTTATTATTATACTACCTATCTATTTGATTATACCTACTATTATATCTATATACTGGTATCTCCCTATTATCACCTGTACTTATATATTATACATACATATTTATATATACTATATAATATACTGACACATTTACCACTCTACTGGAAGTGCAGGAGACAAGGTGAAGATGAATCCATAAGCGAAGAAGAAAAAAGATGAAGAAAAAGGATGAAAAAGAAGAAAAGAAGAAACGGAGAAAGATGAATCAGTTTAGCGCAAATCTTTATTCCACTCGAAGTACCGTTAACCTATTTGCTTAAGTATGACACATGAGGAAATTTATCAAATCATTTTTCTTCTTTCGATTTTATTATTTATTATGTTCAGCACAGAAACCGCAGTGGTTTTATAAGATAGGACGTGGAAATACACAGTGTTTTGAATCCCATAGTATTAGTCAATTATTATATATATATACATATATAATACTACTATATCTATATGCATCTATACTATACTATATTCCTATACTATATTCATATATCAAGCCCTCTGCTATCATAGATATATATATCGAAAAGTAATATATACCTACATATCTATTACTATATCTATACTTTAATCAGCCCGGCTCATGTAAGCTATAAGTTTCTTTCAGATATATACTATATTATATATTACTATACTACTATATATACTATGGAAAACTAAGTTTTTGAGCTGGTAAATAAACAACAAGTTCTTCCAACATTTCGAGTATATTCATTACATAGTCGAAACTATAAGTAGTCAATTGACATATCCAAATTTTTAACATCAAATATATTTACAAGTTCTTAAAACCTCACACTGTTTACAAAACCTTTAGTGAAATCAAATACAATAAATCCCACATAAATTAGAGTAGGGAGGTTGGACAGGGTGCGACATTGTTTTTCCTCATAATTGACATTATTATATTTTTAAAAATTTGAGATGATATAATGATTGACTCAATTACAATTTTTAACATCTAAAGATATCTAATTAGGTCGACATCTTCCGTTTTTCTCTTGCCGATAGTACTGAAATCCAGTGTCCCGCATTTGTAAATATCCCTATGTGATGTTTGAATAATGAATCCTGAATCTTTGCCAATTTTCACAGAGCCCCAACCTCATTAATGGGCAAAGACTCCTATATATCGTGGCTCGTTTTTTAAATATTCACCGTTTTTTCTTCTTCATCCATCTTTTAATAATTCAAAAGACATTCCGTACCTATCAATGTTTCGATGAGCTGAGGATCGCTCAAGATAAACCAGTACAGTGATGGGTGATTGTAACTTCCGCCGAGAGCTGACTTATTCCCTTATGTTCCTTTCTTATCGTTTAAGTTGACTTACATTACATGCTGAATTAGATCGCAAGCTGTAAGAATCGTAGCATATAAAATTACTATTTTAGCGTATTCTTCAAGATCATTCCCGTTTCTCACTTATCGTTACACGAGACAGATTCGGATATTTTTAAATCGTAAAAAGGTCGTTGCAGCATACGAGAATTGGGGCTCATTGTACACGCAATTTCATTTCAGTCGCCGTCCATAAGGTTGCGTTCAACATGCAAACTGAGTCTCTAAAGTCCAAAGTGAGTTGACTCTATAGGGTGACTTTTAATTAAATGACCGGAGTATGCTTTCAATGTTTCTACAATCTATTTATCACTTTCCTGAGGGAGATTTCCATTCCCTATGTTAGGTATATTGATACTCGATAACCCTGCGTGAAATTAAATAACTTAGTTTCAACTCTTCGGATAGGATATTTATTGCTGTAGTGTTCAAACAGGTGATTTTTTCAATTTCCAAATGTCTCTGTGGTAATAATTTCACTTTTTTGACATAGAGATAAGCCTCTAACAATTTGAAAATAGGTTCTGGACATCAGTGGTGGACTGCTGCTGGCTTTTTTTATGTTTAAGCGTAATTTAGAACTTGATCTGGTTAATCGGATTCTGGTGTCTACAGCGGGAAGAATAAGTCCTTTTCTTGAGAGAAGATTATTCCACGCATTCAACGGACCATATCATTCACTAAGTGTTATATTGTAGTTTTCGCTGCTTTATCTAATATGATCGTTAACATCCTTGGACTATAAAACCGAGATTGAAGTGTGATTGTTTAGGCAATCGTCAGAAAAATTTTAATAAATGTTCTATAAATAACTTTCTATAAGGATAAGTTCGAGTCTGAAATTGCCCTAGGCGAAGTTTTTCGTTGAGGTACGTTCAGATCTGTGTTAAACAAGTTACAAGAAATTGATTCCGTTAACTACGTGGTCGTCGCCTGAGGAAGCATCTGTACCATCAGGTTTCGTCAAATTTTGTTTTTTAAATATAAAAAATTTGAGGGTTCAAATACTGGTCAGAAGTGCCTGGAATATTGAACTCGAGAGTGACATCGTTGTTGGTAATCGAATGTATTGGGTTAATACCTGATAAAGTTTGGTCTCACTTATGAAACTAATCTGGGTCGGGGTTCATCGAGAAAAAGTGTCTAATTCGCATCTTACAGCAGTCGGGGCTAGAAGGAATGAAGGAAGTGCATCTTGCCTGTAAGAACTCTATACCTTATAATGGTGTAGTGTGAGGATACAAGCGTTATAGTACAGTACAGTTCTACAGCCCAAGTTAGTAATTTAACATAGTCAAAATACATCAATCACATTTTTCTTTAGAACCTCTTGGCTTTAAACTTTTTCTTTCCTGTAATTTCTTCTGAGTAACCTTTGCCGTGTCCGCATCCATCTTAGCGCCTAATTTTTGCGCTTGATATATCCCACATCTCTATCAGAACCTCAAAACCGTCTTTTTATAGACGTACGTGGATTAGTCCCTACACTCGGCTATATCTGTTATGTATGCATTCCTGTTCTTATAGCTTTTTTTCCTATATATTCACCTCCTCTTCTAAATAGAGGCAATGCGCTTCTCCTCATATTTTGCCAAAAATCCACCCCAGACCGTGTCCCTCTGTATTTGACGCCACTAAACACTCCTACACCCCCATTATTACAGAACTTCTGTTTTATACATCTTCTACACTGGGAGTAAGTTGAGGTGAATGAATAAATATACCTATGCCGTTTACTTATATATCATGCCCTCACACTCGCCCACTATTCTTGACAGTTTTTCTAATATCCGCAACTCTGTTTTAATAAATAGTTTTCATCATATTGTAAGTTAATATGGCTGCTTTCTTTTTCTAATGTGGAACTTTACACCGAAACAGTGTCTGTCAGTGAATGCGATATTGCTCGTCTTTTCCACATCCTTTAATTATGCCATACGTACAGAGCCGAAATGCGCCCGACTCAGAGGTGTAATGTACATTTGGAAAAGTTATAACTTTCTCATTTTTTTAGGGAAATGAAGCGGCACCCTTAATAACTAGGGGCCTTTAGTGTATTCCTACTACTGATTTCTTAACTATAATCGGTGTAAATATATGCCCATTCTGCTGATCTTTGTAACAGCTCTGAAGGTATACTAACAATCTGAGTGAGTTAAGGCAGTTTCATTGAGGGCTTAATATTTGTAACCATGTTATCCTTCAACCCTTCATCGCGCTTCAATGAGTACCATATTCTAGACCAATCCGATCGTCCCTAAGAGATAAACGATGAAGGGTCCCTTTTCAAGTTATAATCTGCACCCAACTTGTGCGACCTTTTGAGTGGTGCACAGACACCCTGTCCTCCTCTCCTATATAGTTATCTTCTAATGATGAATAATTAACACTCCTTCCATATCCAACCTTGTAGCGAGTCTGTTGTGTTTTAAATAAGTATATCTTTGAATACTCAAGGAACTAGTTTTCTTGTAGTATCTCCCGTTTTAACACAAATTTTCTCATATAAAATATTCCCTTTATCTCTCAAGCTTAGTGCTTTTTAAGTCCGCCGATGTTGTTTATTATTTAATGCTGTTTTTACATTACTCAGGGATCTCCTAGTATTATCTATTTTATCCAGTGACGTGTTCTGTGGTGCAAGATTCTCGAATATAGTCGATCACATAATACTCATTTCGCTAACCTATCTCATTCATACATTGCCTCTTTCGGAATCTGTAATAGGACTTTCATTATTCAGTTTGTGATCCGATAGGTTTGTTTTATTTCAGAGTGT